>PVIY010012829.1:9880-60950 GCA_004026745.1 Myrmecophaga tridactyla | reverse complement strand
ACAGTGAATAAGTGTGCCTCTTTCTCCACATCCTCTCCAGCACTTGTCATTTTCTGTTTTGTTGATAATGGCCATTCTGGTGGGTGTGAGATGATATCTCATTGTGGTTTTGATTTGCATTTCTCTAATGGCCAGGGACGTTGAGCATCTCTTCATGTGCCTTTTGGCCATTTGTATTTCCTCTTCTGAGAAGTGTCTGCTTTGACATTTTGTACCACGTTTCTTGTCTCAAACTTCTTGTTCATTCATTTAATCTTCAGCTATGTCCATGCTCTCATTCAACACTATTCTTCAGAAACTGAATAAAATAAAGATTTTCCCAAAATTAAATATCACAATTCTGAAAAGGTTTTGCAACTGACCAGTGGTTAGAGTGATAATCTCTAAGAGCATGCCTTTTTCAAAGGTTAAATTGAAAATATCTTTGGAATGACCCAGCTTGGCTCTGTAGAATGGCCTATAAGATGGAGTTGAATGAAAACCATATGACACATAACAAACCTACCCACTTTTTAGTGAGATATCCAGCTGTAAGTCAGGGGAAAGGAAGAAAAGAGACAATGATCATTAAATATCAACAGAGGAAACATGAGATGTCAGTGATTATGCTCCTAGCCACACAGATTTTCACAGAGCAAAAATTCAGAAACATTTTTCTCTGAAAAAAATAAATACTCTATTGTCAAAAGGTGTTTGGAACAGCATACCATAATTAAAGCTGAGAGCTATACCTTGCCATTCTCCCATCTCCATACTCTTTATCAAGATCTAGTTGGGCCCCCTGAATGATGAATAGCAAATGGAAACAGTACAATACAGGACAAATCCGTTGGAAAAGAAAAGTGCACAAGGCAAAAAAAACACTATATCTCAAAAGCCTTCATTTTAAAAAAAGATTGATATTTTAATAAGCATAGTATCAAATGAAGTACATTTGCTTAATCATAATAAATTTTATTTCCATGCATTCCATTTCTTAATATAATTTATTTAGTTTTTTTTAATTCATAAAGAAGTTTTCTGTTTTTGCCACTCTTCCTCCTCCTCCTCTTTTTCCTCTCCTCCTCCTTCTCCTTCTCCTTTTTCTCCTCCTTCCCCTCCTTCTTCTTCTTCTTTATCCTTCCCTCTTTCCTCCCTCCCTCCTTCTGTCTCCCCTTCTCTCACATGATATCCTTATTAGAATTAGAAATTTAAATCAGTCTAACTTCATCAAATAAACTAGGGAAATTTCTCCTTTTAATTGCCTAGACTAGTTTACATAAAATTGGAATTGAAATATCTAATGCTTAACCTAGCTGTTGAAGGTCTTTTTTTTCCATAGTATATATTTTTCTTTTATTATAATCCATCTTTTCAAATCTTTCACTTCCTGGATCAATTTTAATTAGTTTTAATTTTTAAAAATCATCCATTTATTTGAAGTGTCTCAAATGCTTTTATAAAATTAAATATAGGAATTTTGTAATGCTGTAATATCTCCCATATGTTGGTTATTTCTCCTTTCTCTTCCTGTTCATGTTCACTTTTTAATGAATTGTATCAGTCTTTTGAAGATACAATCTCAAATCATGCATACTGATTACTATTTTGTTCTTTTTAACTGTCATTCTGTCTTTTTCAACTTTATCTTCATATTTTATTCGGGCATATGTTCAATTATGGGGTTCATTTTCTAAATGCATTAAAGAAGATCTCTTAAATTTTAATATCTTTTTAACAATGATGGTATTTAAGACTACAAGCTTTCTTGTTGTACATAGGCATTCTCCCATAGGTTATGATATTAATTATTCTCATATTTATGGCTTTCTATTTAGATTTAAATTGTCCTTTGGTTTTATGATAGTTCTAAGGGTGCTCTAAAATTATGCTACTAAATCAGAACTAATTAGGATTTTTCAGTCATTAAATTATTTAGTTCCATTTTTTTGATTGATGATTAAAATATGGCCTAAAATATTCAATTTTATGGAATTTTTAAAAATTTATTTTGAATTCAATTGCATGATCTATTTTGCAAAACTTTTCCTCAGACTTAGTATTGAATGTTCATTCTGTATGAGAAATGCATGATTTTATTTAAATATATTAAAATGATTTTATTAATTTCATTATTCATTTCTTCTTTGTTGATACTTTATATTTCTCAAATTTTAGTGATATTATTGAATTCTGCAATTCTAACTGTATTTTTTAATTTTCCTTTCATTTTCAAGGTTTTGTTTTATATGTTTAGATGTTGTTTACTGTATAAGAAATTTTAACCATTTTATCTTCTTATGTATTTTTGAATCATCAAAGAATAACCCTCTATACTCTGTTTTATGTTTTAATCTTAATTCTTAAATTGTTTAATATATGTCTTACTCCTTATTACTGTGTACATTTGGTTTAATGCTCAATTCTTTACTTTCAATCTTCCTTTATCTTTCTATATTGTTCCTTTCCTTTTTGCTGTTATTGTTAGAATGTAATGCATAATATACTTTGACCCACGTAAATACCTCATTTTAATAGAATAATTCAATTTATTCTAATTTAGTGTTATTATTTGTAGACTGGATTATTTTGGGGGGGGAGTTGCATGGGCAGGGATTTGGACCTGAATTACCCACATGTCAGGTGAGCATTGTACCACTGAACGACCCTAGCAACCTCTGTAGACTACCTTTAATTTGTTATATGTCACTTTTTTAACTTTGCTAGTTGCCTTTCTAGTTTGCTACCTGTCAGAATGCAATATACCAGAAACAAAATGGCTTTTAGAGAGGGGAATTTATTAAGTTGCTATCTTACAGTTCTAAGACAGTGAAAATGTCCAAGTTAAAGCACAGCTGTAGAAATGTACAAATTAAGGCACCAACAAGAGGTTACCTTGACTCAGAAAAGCCGATGAAGTTCAAGGTTTCTCTTTTAACTGAAAAGCCACATGACAAGCATGGTGACATCTGCTAGCTTTCTCTCCAAGCTTCTTGTTTCATGAAGCTTTCCCAGGGATGTTTTCCTTCTTCATCTCTAAAGGTCTCTGGCTGTGTGGGCTCATGTGATTTTTGTCTCATCTTGGGGCTTTATCAGGCACTCATATCATTTTCAAGCTTTCTCCAAATTGCTTCCTCTTTTAAAGTATTCTAGTACACTAATCAAGATCCACCTGGAGGGCGGCTGCCGTGGCTCAGCAGGCAGAGCTCTGACCTGCCGTGCTGGAGGTCTGGAGTTCGATCCCTGGTGCCTCCTGCCCATATGCAAATTAAAAAAAAAAAAAAAGATCCACCTGGAATGGGTGGACTCACATCTCCATCTAATCAAGGTTAATACCCACAATTGGGTGAGTCACATCTTGATGGAGATAATCTAATCAAGCCTTCAGCCTATAGTGCTGAATAGGGATTAAAAGAAAAGGCTGCCTCCACATGATGGATCAGGATTAAAACAAGGCTTTTCCAGGGTACATAATCCTTTCAAACCTGCACAGTTGCTCCTTCTGTTTTCCATACATTTGCTTCTTTGGTAAACTTGTTTTTCAGTATTTTTTTTTTTTTTGGTTGATGTTTTTATTTTGTGGGGAAGGGCAGTGACAGTAATAAGCAACCTAATATTTCATATCTTTTAACAACAGAAATTAGTTAACAACGTTTTAATTATCCAAAGCTGCTATGACAAATACCACTGCCATGATCAGGTTCATGTGTCAACTTGGACAAGTAGTGGTACCTGTTTATCTGATTGGGCAAGTGCTGGTCTGTCTGCTGCTATGAGGACATTTCATAGAATTAAATCATGATCATGTTGTCTGTATCCACAGCTGATTTCATTTGTAATTATCCAAGAGGAGTGTCCTCTGCAATGAGTGATGCTTAATGTAATCACCGGAAGCATTTTAAGGAGGATTCAGAAGAGACAGGCTCTCTTCCTGCTTCAGCCGGCCAGCCTCTCCTGTGGAGTTTGTCTAGACACTCCATTGAAATCATCAGCTTCACAGTCTGCCCTACAGATTTTGATCTCCACATTCCAATCGTTATGTGAGACACTTTTATAAATTTTATATTTACTAATATTTTCTGTTGATTCTGTCTTTCTAGAGAACCCTAACTAATATAACTTGGTACCAGGAGTCATTCTTAAGAAACAGAATCTTAAAAATGGGTTTTTATGAATGGTTTTCTACTCTGACTGGGCTCAAAGGCACTATGGACTCTGAGTCCCATAATCAGAATGACACTCCCAATCCATGGAGTGAGTTGGCAAAAGAGATGGTTAAAATATCACCATTCTATTCTTCTAATGCTTCGCTTGTATGAAGCCAGGCTCTGGGGATAATGTTTTTGACACCTTTATGGAGTTTTGTGGAAATAAGAGGTATAGAGATGTTGGCTGGTTGTTGTTAGATACACTGGATACATTAATGAGTGAAAGGGATGGGCTTAAGGCTTCAAACGAGAAGCTTAAGCATCGTCTGACAGATATAGAGGTTTCTATGAGTGTCCTGAAGGAAAATCTTATTTCTTGTAGCCGTAGACTTAGATCACTGAAAATTAGACTCAGAATCTTATTGTTAGAGTAGCAACTTTTCAACATAAACTGAAATATCAATCTTGCATGGTGCCTGCCGTTAAAGTGAGGGCATTGATTGGAAAGGAGAGGGACCCTGAAAAATGAGTTGGTGACATATGAATGGATAATGATGTCAGGGGTGAGGTTGAAACCCTAGGTCATGCTGAGTCTTCTCTAAATGACTTGGTAATAGTCTGCACTGAGGACATAGCCGCCCCAACTCCAGCCTGCTTTGAGGAGTTGGCCACTCAACCTCCCCCTGAAGGGATTAGCCCTAGAGTGATTAATCCTGTTTCACCAGATTAGAAACTGCAAATGAGTACCCTGAAGCAAATGGCTTGGAAGAAATTTCTAATTCTTTTCATGACCCACCCCCACCACCTCTCATTTCTTCCAGACCTATAACTAGACTAATGTCCCAACAGGCCCCTTAAAGGTGAGGTATAAAGAATCACACATGAGTAGGTAATGTTATACTTCAAAAGAACTGTGTGAGTTTTCCAATTTGTATAGGTAGAAGTCAGGGGAATATGTGTGACAATGGATTTTAAGGGTGTGGGATAATGGTGGGAGGAATATAAGGCTGGATCAGGCTGAATTTATTGATATGAGCCCACAAAGCAAAAATTCTGCATTCATTGTTATAACTCAAGGGGTTAGAAAAGGCATTAACAGTTTGTTTGGATGGTTGGTTGAAATATGGGTCAAAAGGTGGCTGACATTACCTGAGGTTGAAATGTCAGAATGGCCCTGGTATAATGTAGTTGAGGGGATCCAGAGGCTTAGTGAGATTGGAATGTTAGAGTGGATTTATCATGCAAAACCTGTCTTACACACCAGGAATGTCCAGAGGATGCACTTTTTATGAGAACTGTGAGAAATAAATTTGTGAGACTAGTGCCATCATCCATTAGAGCTCTGTAGTTGCACTTCTCTGTAGGTCAGATATTACTGTGGGAACTGCTGTCACTGAGCTGGAATCCTTAAGCACAATGGGGATGACCAGATCCTGAGTTAGCCGAAGGCAGGTGGCAGCACTTAATCACCAAAGACAGGGTGGACATGGCTATTATAATAGACAGCAAACTCAAAGCAGGAGTCAAAATAATCTGACTCACAGAAATTTGTGGTGTTGGCTAGTAAATCATGGGATATCTAGAAATACAATAAATAGGCAGTTTACTAAATTCTTGTTTGGGCTGTATAAACAAAAGAGTTCTAGGTCAAGTGAACAGAAGCCTAACCTGAATTACAAAAACACAGAGTCATGGCCCCTTAATCAATTTCCAGACTTGAGACAGTTTACAGATACAGAACCCCTTGAATGAAGGGGAAGCCAGATCCCTTTGGGGGAGAACCCTGTTACAGTGCCACAAATTTATACTGTTAATCTTACTCCAAGCCTTCCCCAAGGAGACCGATGGTCTTTTACCAGGGTAACTGTGCATTCGGGAAAAGGAAATGATCAGATATCTCAGGGATTATTAGACACTGGTTCAGAAGTGACTTTAATTCCAGGGGACTCAAAACGTCACTCTGGTCCAACAGTCAGAGGGCTTATGGAAACCAGGTGATCAATGGAGTTTTAGCTCAGGTACATCTCACAGTGGGTCCAGTGGGCCCCCAGATCAATTCTGTAGTTATTTCCCCAGTTCCAGAATAGAATATTGGAATAGACATATTGAGCAACTGGCAGAATCCCCACATTGGCTCTCTAACTCGTGCAGCGAGGGCTATTATGGTGAGAAAGGTGAAGTAGAAGCCACTGGAACTGCCCCTACCAAGCAAAATAGTAAATCAGATGCAATGCTGGATTACTGGATGGATTGCAGAGATTACTGCCACTCTTGAGGACTTGAAGGATGCAGGGGTGGTGATTCCCACCACATCCCCATTCATCTCTCCTATTTGGCCTGTGCAAAAAACAGATGGGTCTTGGTGGATGACAGTGGACTATTGTAAGCTCAACAGGTGGTACCTCAAATTTCAGCTACTGTTCCAGATGTGTTATCATTGCTTGAGCAAATCAATACATCCCCTGGTACCTGGTATGCAGTTACTGATCTGGAAAATGCTTTTTTCTCAATAGCTATTAGTAAGGACCACCAGAAACAGCTTGCTTTCAGCTGGCAAGGTCAGCAATATACTTTCACTGTCCTACCTCAGGGGTATATCAACTCTCCAGCCCTATGTCATAATCTTGTCTGCAAGGACCTTGATTGTTTCTCCCTCCCACAAGACATCACACTGGTCCATTATATTGATGATATCATGTTGATTGGACCTATTGAGCAAGAAGTAGCAACTACTCTAGACTTACTGGTAAGGCATTTGCGTGTCAGAGGATGGGAGATAAATCCAACCAAAACATAGGGGCCTTCCACCTCAGTGAAATTTCTAGGTGTCCAGTGGTGTGGGGCATGTTGAGATATCCCTTCTAAGGTGAAGGATAAGTTGTTGCATCTGGTCCTTCCTATGACCAAAAAGAGGCACAATGCCCAGTTGGTCTCTTTGGATTTTGGGGACAACATATTCCTTGTTTGGGTGTGCTACTGCAGCCCATTTATCAAGTGGTCAGGAAAGCTACGAATTTTGAGTAGGGACCAGAATAAGAGGAGACTCTGCGACAGGTCCAGGCTGCTATAAAAGCTACTCTACAACTTTGGACCATAGCAGATCCAATGGAGCTGGAAGTATCAGTGGCAAATAGAGATGCTGTTTGGAGTCTTTGGCAGTCCCTTAGAGGAGAATCACAATGCAGACACTTAGGATTTTAGAGCAAAGCCTTACCATCTGCTGTAGATAACTACTCTCCTTTTGAGAAATAGCTTTTGGCCTGTTACTGGGCCTTAGTAGAGACTGAACACTTAACCTTGGGCCACCAAGCTACCATGACACCTGAGTTGCTTATAATGAGCTGGGTGTTGTCTGACCCAACAAGCCATAAAGTTGGGCATGCACAGCAGCACTCTATCATAAAATGGAAATGGTATATATGAGATAGGGCCAGAGCAGACCCTGTAGGCACAAGTAAGTTACAAAGGGAAGTGGCCCAAATGCCCATGGTCTCCACTCCTGCCACATTACCTTTTCTTTCCCAGATCAGAGTTATGGTCTCTTGGGGAGTTCCTTACAGTGAATTGACTGAGGAAGAGAAAACTTGGGCCTGGTTTACAGATGTTTCAGCACAATATGCAGGTACCACCCATAAGTAACAGCTGCAGCATTACACTCCCTTTCTGGGTAGTCCTTTAAGGACAATGGTGGGGGGATATCGTTCCGGTGGGCAAAACTTCGAGCAGTGCACTTGGTTGTTCATTTTTCTTGGAAGGAAAACTGGCCAGAGGTGCGTTTGTATACTGACTCATGGGCTACTGCTAATGATTTGGCTGGATGGTCAGGGACTTGGAAAATTGGTGACAAAGAAGTTTGGGGAAGAGGTATGTGGATAGACCTTTCTGAGTGGGCTAAAAACATGAACATATTTGTGTCCTGTGTGAATGTGTACCAGAGGATGACTTCAGCAGAAGAAGGTTTAAATACTCAATTGGATAAGATAACCTGTTCTGTGGATTCCAGTCAGCTTCTTTCCCCAGCAACTCCTGTCATTGCCCAATGGGCTCATGTACAAAGTGGTCATGGTGGTAGGGATGAAGGCTATGCATGGGCTCAGCAAAATGGACTTCCACTCACCAAGGCTGACCTGGCTACAGCCACTGCTGAGTGCCCAATCTGCCAGCAGCAGAGATCCACACTCAGTCCCTGATATTGCGCCATTACCTGAGGTGAAGAGCCAGCTACATCGTGACAGGTTGATTACATTGGACCACTCTCTTCATGGAAGGGGCAGCAATTTGTTCTAACTGGAATAGACACGTACTGTGGATATGAGTTTGCTTTCCCTGCACACAATGCTTTTGCCAAAACTACCATCCATGGGCTTACAGAATGCCTTATCCATCATCATGGTATTCCACACAACATTGCTTCTGATCAAGGAATATACCTCACAGCAAATGAAGTGCAGAAATGGGCACATGCTCATGGGATTCTCTGGTCTTACCATGTTCCCCATCATCCAGAAGCAGCTGGATTGATAGAATGGTGGGATGGCCTTTTAAAAAGTCAATTATGGTGCCAACTAGCTGGAATTACCTTGAAGGGCTGGGGTAATGTCTCCAGGAAGCTATGTATGCTTTGAATCAGTGTCTGCTGTCTGGTGCTGTTTTTCCCATAGCCAGGATCCATGGGTCCAGGAACCAAGAGATGGAGATGGGAATGGAACCACTCACTATTACCCCTAGTGATCCACTAGGAAATTTTTTCCTCCCTGTCCCTGCAGCCCTGAGCTCTGCTGGTCTACTGATTTTAGTTCCAAAAGGGAGAGTGCTCCCACCAGGAGAATCAACAATGATTCCATTGAACTAGAACTTAAGACTGCCACCTGGTCACTTTGGGCTATTCATGCCCCTGAATCAGCAAGCCAAGAGGGGTGGTTGACCCTGACTATCAGGGTAAATAGGACTGCAACTACACAATTGAAGTAAAGAAGAGTTTTCCTGGAATATAGGAGGTCCCCTAGGGCGTCTTTTAATACTACATTTCCCTGTGATTAAAATCAATGGTAAACTGCAACAACCCAATCCAGGTAGGATTACCAATGGGTCTGAAACTTCAGGAATGAAGGTCTGCTCCCACCAGGCAAAGAACCATGGCCAGCTGAAGTGCTTGCTGAGGGTAAAGGGAACATGGAATGGGTAGTGGAAGAAGGTAGTGATAAATATGAACTACTACCATGTGATCAGTTACAGAAACAAGGACTATAAGGCTGTTTTGTTCCTGTTATACTATTTAAGTTGTAAGATATCAAATTAAAGAATGAATATTACCTGCGGACTTGCACCCTATTCTGAAGAGGTTTAATGTGTTTCCAGTTAGATGCAGAACAGTTGAGTATTGTTAGGTGAAAGAAAAAATGTTTTATTGTTTTTTATTTAGAAACTAGGTATGGCTTAAGTTGATATGTATAGCTGCCAAGTTGAAAAGGGGTGGACTGTCATGGTCAGGTTCATGTGTCAACTTGGCCAAGTGGTGATACTTGTTTTGTTGAGCAAGTGATGGCCTGTCTATTGCTATAAGGACATTTCATAGAATTAAATAATGATCACATTGGCTGCATCCACAGCTGATTCCATTTGTAATCAGCCAAGGGGTGGGTCTTCCACAATGAGTGAGCTTAATCTAATCACTGGAAGCTTCTTAAGGAAGATTCAGAAAAGACAGATTCTCTTCCTGTTTCAGTCAGCGAACCTCTCCTGTGGAGTTCATCTAGACCCTCTGTCAGAATTGTCAGCTCCACAGCCTGCCCTACAGATTTTGAACTCTATGTTCCAATGGTTCCATGAGACACTTTTATAAATTTTATACTTACAAATATTTCCTGTTGATTCTGTTTCTCTAGAGAACCCTAACTAATACAACCACACAGTGGGTTGGCTTAAACAACAAGCATTTATTGTCTCACAGTTTAGAGGCTAGAAATCCAAAATCAAGACATTGGCAAGGAATTGCTTTCTCTGTGATGTCTGTAGTGGCATGATGCTTACTTGCTGAAATATTCTGGGTTCCTTGGATTGCATGTTTCTCTCTCATCACATGATAATCTCTTTGTCCTTGTGTCTGCTCTTTCAGTTTCTACTAATACTGGCTTCTTCACGTGGCTTTCTCTGACTACACTTGGATTTCCTCTCTTTATAAGATCTCTAGTAATATGAATTAAGACCTACCCTAATTCAATTTGGCCACACCTGAATAGAATCATCAAAGGTTATATTCACAAATGAGTCTACCACTTAAATGACAGTAAAATCTTCAAAGGGCCTATTAACAAATGGGTTCACACCAACAGGAAAAGGGATGAAGATGTGAATATGTCTGTGATGGGGGTATGTGATCCAATCCCCAATAACGACCTCTTTACATACCATGCTCTTTTTCTCCCTTTCCTGAGTAATTTTGTCCAATTGAAAGGATTTAATAGGGTCACATTAATCCTTTGGGCTTAAAGTGAAAACTTGTTTCACGTGTCAGCTTTGCAAATCCCAGAGTTTCCACATCCTATCATTTCCTGTTCTTTTCTATTTGTAAACTGGCTCACAAAACGTTTCTGTTGTGGTATGCCATCATTGGAACTTGTCAAACAACTAATTACATCCAAGAAGCATTCAGCACACCATGTATCTCAATCTCTTCTCCTATAGCCAAAAGTTAGTCAGGAATATCATTTGTTATCATGTACATTGCCAAATACAACAAATACTAGCCAAGGTATACTAGTAATATTCCATTTTCCAATAAATCCTCCTAGAACAAAAAGTTCATTTTTGTTTATATCTCATATATACATAAACAAGGGCCTAATGAATTTTTAAAACTGCCTAACATGAGTGAACATTTTTGCATCCTCCTATAATAGATTAGTTGCCTACCATCAATTTTTCATATTTTATTTTTTTAATTATTATTTTTTCAAGAATAATCTACTTTGTTCAGCTTTTCTGTGACAACAAATATCAGTATCCTTAAGGAATAACCCTTTTATCCTCATTCACATCGTATTTTGGTAGATCCAGACTGGCTTCAGCAGTTCTCTATATATGCTGCTTATTCTACAATCCAAGCTGAAGAAATAGCCCCTATTTAGAATATTCTGTTCTTGTGGCGCAAGGGAAAAAACAAAAGGGAGAGACAAGCTATACCTTGTACTTAAATCTTATGTTCAAATGGAGTATGCATTATGTCTGTTTTTATACCATTGGCCAAAGCTAGTCAAATAGTCAAGAAAATCATCAATGTAGGGAACCATGAGCCAATCCCATCAGATTATTTAATCAAAACTTTACTATCCTGGTTTTCCTCCTCTGTTTCCTTTGCAGTCTTGTCTTCTTTTCTCAAACTTTAAATGCTTTATTTTCATTAGGGCTCTGTTCTTATTCATTTTATCCATAATATTTTACATTTTTTCCTAAATAATTTCTTTCATTTAAGAAATATATCCTAAATTTAAAAGCTATTGATCTTCAGCTCTACATTTCCATTTCAGAACTCTCCTCCATTCCAGACATTTGTACTTGTCTAAGGCCCTTCAAATTCAATGTAAGAAATTCTATCCCCAAATTTCTCCATTTTTCATTTTCTTCATCCATGTAAATGCATCCTCATAATAAGATTCAGTTAATAAAACCAAGGCATCATCTTTGACCACCACCCACTTACTAAAATTCTAGGTCTTATCAATTTTCCTAACTATCTTTCAAGTCTTTTATGATCACCATCTCAGCGCCACTTGAATTATTCCAATAATCTCTTATTTGACCTCCCTTTAGCACATCATGTACACAGGGTTATCCATATATTTTTTTACTCACAAAACGAATCAAGTCAGTTTTCCTTTTGTAGAATGTTTTTAATAATTTATCATTTTATCTAAAAATGTAAGAAATTCTGAACAGGGCTAATACAGCCATATCTAATGTGGTCTTACCTGTATCACTCTTCTTGATTTGTTATATATTCATATTTGTTTCCTCTAATTTAGCCATTGTAGTCTCTTCTTAATTCCTCATTGGTTACTGCCTCAAGAGATATCCTTTAACCTGAAAGTGTTTCTATTTTAACATTTTGACTATCTAACTATCTACTTATCTCCTACTTACCTGTTTTAAAACTTTTACTATCCAATTCATATTCAACTTCTACTCATCTGTTTCAGATAATACATCACTTCCTAAAAGACAACTTCTTTTTCATACTAGACCAGAGTAAATTCCCAAATGGTTCTCAGTGATTCCTTCCTTTATACTTCCTTGAATATCCATTACAACAAATTATTTTCAAATATCTATTTAATTTCTATCTCTACTGTAGAAGGTCTTGAAGAAACAGATCACATATGTTCCATTCAACTTTATGTCCCTGGCATCTAATATTAAATGTGGATTGACTGCCTAACTCTTATGTCCTGGACAACACGTGGCTCAAAATTAAAGCACAGATTTATATTCGTGAGAGGGATATGTTACTGCAAAATAGAAAATAATTTTAATTGTTCTTTCAATTCTTCAGTCTCCATTGTTCAATATACAGAAGTTGAATATATTTTTACCTGTTACATATGTACTACCCAGAATTTTATCTCAAGTTTAACTATTTTAGCAAATGATCATTTTAAGTTCTTAAGGTTAAAATAAATTTTCAATTCTGTGTGCTTCCATTAAAAACAGCAGCAGAAAATTAATTTTGCTTATTTGATGTGTGTATTTTGATTAGTTGAATTTTCCGTATGGGACAGGATCCCTGAAAAATAAAAAAGCATGGGAGTTTTTTCCAAACACATCTTACCAACAAAATATTCTATTTACTCTCAAATCTGGATAATATCTCTCTCACACCAGCATTGAAAGGTTTAAATGGAGAGGATATGATATTTTACAAAATACTAGTATCTTTAAATTTAGATTATTTTGTTAATCTTAGGCCCAGACTAACGTGGTTTGAAAATCTTATCTTTATATTATTATTCATCATGTTCAACTAAATTAAAAAAAAATTATTGCTGCTGCTTTTTCTATTTTTTTTCTTATTTCATAAATAATTATTAATTAAAGAATGCACGTTATGTTCAGGGCCAGTAATGTCAGACAATGGAAATTTACTCGGAATTATTTCCTTTAAATCACAAGCTAATTGGCTTACAGAATACTCAGACTAGGGATTCTAGCTAATCACTATCAATCTATGGGGTAGAACAAAACCAGTTTTGAATAATTGAGCTAGTAAAATTATAACTCTTTGGCTTTAGCATCTATTTTACAAACTGTTACTTAACAAACTTGGGAAAAGAGTAATCCCTTATGAATCCTAATTTAGGAACTGTAGCATTGCAGAACCAGATTTGCCATTGATTTTTTAAGGCATTCTGACCATATCCCTGGCATTGGATTTTAATGTTCTCATCCAGCATGCTCCGCGATTATGCGGGGGTGGGGGGGGTCAAGATACACAATGATTACATATATGGCCAAGTAAGACGCCAGACAGCAGATATCATTCCTGGAAAAATAGATATAATAGGATGGATGTTCCATTTATCTCTTAATGATCATGTTGTTGCATCACTTGGAAACTTATTCATTGCTTCATCAAATTGAGGAACATGTTTTAATGTTGCCAAAAGATGCATTTCCATGCATTCAACATTTATGAGTAGATATATAACTTATTTTATTCATCTAATTAGAAAATCTGAAATAAGGAACTAATTTTCATTAATTAACTCTTATTTAAAGTATTCTTTAAATAAGTTTTAAAAATCTTGTATACAAAACATTATTTAAAAAATTAATAATAATGTAAACTAAAATGTCCAAGACATTTTAATGGTATGCATTCCAAGTCAAAATTAAATATATTAATTTCCAGAATATAGAAAATTGTTAGAGAAAGATGGAAAATAATCAAAACAGTCTTTGGCCTCTTAAACTTCACAAAGTACAATATGAAGTGAAAATACATTATTTCTGCACTTTTACTTGGTAGAAATGAATTATTTTCCTTTCATTTGACAGTCATGCATACAAAATTTCAAGCTGCTTGTTGTTTTTATTTGGTAAGTATGTATAAGAATTAAAAAAATCTTTGAGCTCTGAGAAGCATGTCGGCACAACCAGCCATTTGCTGTAAAGAGAACACATCATAATTTTTACCACTGTTGCACTTTAAATCACAAAAAATAATATTCTATTCCTATCCTAAAGCAATGTATAGCTGAAACAAGTATTGCTCGGTAGCATATCAAGACAACTTGATTGATTTATTTTAAAATGGAAATAGCACAAAGTTACAAATATATAAATAATACTAATGTAACTGTTGTTGAAAATAGAGAAAAATGATGAAGATGTTTTCATAAGAAGCTTGAAGGGCCATATAGATACCCTCCAAAAAAAAAAAAAAAGTGTATTTAAAGTTATATGTTTCTAAAGAATAAATTGGGTAATAAACAAACAGAAAAAATATTTTATATAAAAAAGATATCTTAAAGAATGTTTGGTACCAAAGTGCATAGAATCATGCACATATTTTCTAAAGAGCTGTAAAAGACTTTTGTGATTTTGTGTTATATATCCAGAGCCTCACATCATGAAGGGCCAAGATAATGTACCCTCCACTATATAATTTAGTTGTATTGCACTGCAAAAAAAACCGCATCCAATTTTAGGCACCTCATTTCTAACTAAAAATAAAAAGCCAGACAGATTCTGAGAAGACCAACAATAATGTGCAGGGATCGAGAGAGGGCATTTTTAATAAGATAATGTTCACAGCAGTCCTTTTCTCACATCTCCAGGACATGATTCAATGTACACTCATCCTAGATTCTGTGTAAGCAATAGCCTTTTGACAGAAAAAAAAGGAAGTTTGTTTAAAATAAGATTATTTTTCATAGAATTTTCTAACCAGAGGGCTGAATGAAGATCACCTCCTCCAATACCCTGATTTAAGATTGAGTGTGAAGGGCTTAAGTCATCATCTTGAACAAATCCTTGTAGGCTCTAAGTGTCTGAACCAACATCAAAACCTACATTTACCTTGATAAAAGCTTCTCCCAATTGTCCACATACTTCAAGGATCATTTTAACATAATTAAAAGTACCACGTTGTTATGTTTCTCCAAATATATTTTGGACATAGTAGTTACATTTTTGTTCTAAATATAACCTAGATGTTTGACTGTGGCCTAAAAACTTAAGATTTCTCTAATAAAAGTTTCTTCTTCTACAAAATGAGATTATTAACAGTAGCAACTTCATGGGGCTGTAGTGAGTTAATCATATGAGAAAATTCAATTAAAGTGCTTCATCCCGAACCTGACACATGGTACAGGTTTCACCGTTGTTGGCTATCATTATGAATTGTGGAGGATGCATAAACAGATAGGCACAAAGTACTGTTTGTATATTCCAGAAATTCTCCTCCACAAGGTAGAAAGGAAACCACAGCCAGATAAATCACAGAAAAATCAGCAAAAATCATGGACACACACAGCAGTTTAAAAGATAGTTCCTTCAAATGAGAACAAGAGCATAGGCAAAAGAAACCATAGGTGCCATTTAAAATTATGGTGACATTTTTAATGTTGAAGGAAAATAACTGCTAATCCAGAGCTCTAGATGCAGCAAAAATATTCTTCAAAAATAAAGTTGAATCAATTAACTTCAAGAGAGGCAAAATTTCACAGCATCCCTTGCCAATGAAAGAAAGATCCAAACAAACAAAAGTTAGGGTGGGAGAATTCTTTCACATAGAAAGAAAGTGATCTCAGGTAAAATAAAACAATACCCCAAGGGATGAAGATAACTGGAATATTCAACTATTTGGATAAAGTTAAATGAATATTGACAGTTTAATTCAATAATTATAGCACAATTATAATAATGTTTTGTGGGGTTTGAAAACATTTAAAATTAAAATAATAATATAACTAGTAAAACAGGAATAAGTAAGGTTATTTATGTTGTATGAGCTGCTTGTGTTAGAAAATAAATAATTAGTCAAGGAAGCATTTTGTCATATACAGAATAATCACTAAAATAATAATAAGACAATGCATAACTAAAAAGCCAATAAAGAAACAAAAGAAAAAGGAACAAAACACATGGAAAACAATTGGTAAGGTAGTAGATTTGCATTCAAAAGAATTGGTAGTTAAACCTTCATGTCAATAAATTAAACAATCCATGTCAAAAATAAAGATTGCAAGACTATATACAAAGCAAAAGCAAAGGTCAAATGTATGCTGTTTACAATAGACACAATTTAAATAGAAAATTTGAAGGTAAACTTATGCAAAAATGTATAATATGAACATGGAAATCAAAGGAAGCTGATATAGCTATAATAATATCAGAAAAGCAGAGTTAAGTTATAATTTATTACCATTAATAAAAATAAATGTTTCATAAAAACACAATGATTCAACCAATAGGAGCTTGATTATCATAAATTTGTATACACATAAAACCTAGCTTCGAAATATTTAATGTAAACCCAGATGTATCATATAGGGTAAGCTGACAAAATGACAGTAAACATGGGTATTTTAGCAGAACTTTCTTAAGAAATAAAGGCACAAGCAGAAGAAAACATCAGGAAAGAACTAAGAAATTTGAACAGCATGATTAACAAATTTTCTTCAGTTGACATTCATACACTTCTCCATTTACATTTTACAAGTACATATGAATCATTTTCCAAGATGAACACTTACTGGGCCATAAAGCAATGAGTGACATTATTCTGAGATTGTTCTCTGCCCAAAGGTGAATTAAGGCTAGAAATCAGTAATAAAGATCACTTTAAAAATCCAGAATATTTGAAAATAAAGCCAATAATCCATGAGTCAAAGACAGAATAACAAAAATGAAACTTTCTAAATTAGATGATAGTGAAAATTTTTCAAAATTGTGTTATAAAATTAAAGCTATGTTTGGAAGGGAATTTTAGCCATAAACACATATTTTAGAAGATGGAAAATCAAGAATATAAGTAACTATCTCAATGAACTATGAAAAGAAAGGAGGGAATAATAAGAACAGAAATAAATAACATAGGAAACAGACATACATACAACAGAAAAAATAATATAGCTAAAAATGTTTTTAAAGATTAATTAAAAACAGCATGAATGATTAATTAAGAGAAAAGAAGAAATATGACAAATTACTCACAAATCAGAAGAAAATACCAGTCCAAATTCTATAAATATTGTAACAATAATAAAAGAATATTAGCAACAACATGAAAAAATAGATTTGGCACATTAAATGAAGTGAAGAGTGGTTTTGAAAATCACAACCTCATAAAAATGATACAAGAATAAATAGAAAATCTTAATTATCTTATAGCTATTAGAGAAATTAAATCTGTTACTACAAATTTAGTGACAAAGAAAATTCCTGCCCCAAATAGATTCCCAGTGAATTATTCCTAACTGCAGAAGACAGAGCAATCTTAAATATTTCCAAATATTAGGGGAAAGTGGGAAAAAATCTAACTAGTTTTATGAAGCCACATGAGCATGATTAGCAGAAAGAAAAAATTGTCTATGCTATTCAGAAGGAAAAATAATGATTCCTGAAGCATCCATATGACATGCAAATATCAGTTCTATATTTATTACAGACATCAATATAGATGATAAAACAATGGACAGAAGAATATCTTCCTAACTTTGGCATAGATTTCTTATCAAGACTTGTGCATATTAAAATCACTAGAATTCAATAACAAAAAGACAGCCCAATTAAAAAATGGATGAAAGTCATGGATAGATACTTTACGAAAGAGGAAATTAAAATAGCTAAAAAGAATATGAAAACGTGTTCAACTTCACTAGCCATTACGAAAATACAAATAAAAATCACACTGAGATAATATTTCATGCCTACTAGAATAGCCATAATAATAATAAAGAAAAACAAAAACAGAAAACTACAAGCGCTGGAGAGGATATATAGAAATAGGTATACTTATTCACTGTTGGTGGGAATGTAGATGGCACAGCCATTCTGGAAGGCAGTTTGATGGTTCCTCGAGAAGCTAAGTACAGAATTGTGATGAGATCCAGCCATCCCCTTACTAGGTATATACTTGGAATACCTGAAAGCAGGGACATGAACAGACATCTGTGCATCAATGTTTATGGGGGCATTATTCACAATTGCCAATGGAGATAGTTCAAGGGTCCATGAGTGAAAGGGTGAACTGTGCTGCATACATAGGATGGGAAATTGTGCAGTGGCAGAAAGGAATGAAATTGTGATGCATCTGGCAATGTGAATGCACCTTAAGGACACTATGTTGAGCAAAATAAGCCAGAAACAAGAGGACAAATATTACATGGTTTCACTAATATGATCTAACTATAATGAGCAAAGTCTGGGAGTTAAATTCTAGAGCATAGGTTATCAGGAGATAGAAAGAAAGCAGATATTGGGCAACTGATGATTAAGTAGGACTGAATGTTTAATAAGGTTGATTGTAAAATTTTGGAAATGGATAGCATGATACTGTGTGATGATAATGCAATATTTTAAGTGTACTTAACAAAACTAGGTGTAAGTATGGCTGAAAGAGGAAGGTTAGGTTCTTGTATACAGAAGGAAAATTAGAGGATAAAACTGGGACTATACAACTTAGTGAAATCTAGAGTGGACAATGGCACTGGCTAATTGTACAAATATAAGAAAGCTTTAACATGAACTAGAACAAATGTATGCTACTTTTGCAGGGTGTCAAAAATGGGGTAGTGGTATATGGGAAAATAAAATTAATGCAAGCTAATGTCTATGGTTAGCAATAACATTGTGATATTCTTTCATTAATTGTATCAAAGACTCTATACCAAAGCTAAATGTCAAGAATAGGGGGATATAAGGGAGAGCTGTGGGATTTTTTTTCATTCTTTTTGGAAGATATGGGAATGTTCTTCATATAGATTGTGGTGGCAAATGCATATCTATGTGATTATACAAGGAGCCATTGATAGTACTTAGGATGGATTGTATGGTATGTGGATAAAACTTTAAAAAATAATAAGGTACCACCTTACACTCACTAGAATGACTATTATTTTAAAAACAGAAAATAAAAAGTGTTGACAAAGATACAGAGATAAAGGAACCCTCACCCATGGCTAATGAGATTGCAAAATGGTGGAGCCATTGTGGAAAACAGTATGATGGTTCCTGAGAAAGTTGAACAATGAATGACCATATGACCTAGCAATCCCACTTCTAGTTATATCCCCAAAAGAATTGAAAGTAGGGGCATGTTTTAGTTTGCTAGCTGTTGGAATTCAATATACCAGAAACAGAATGGCTTTTAAAAGGGGGAAATTTATTCAGTTGCTAGTTTACAGTTCTAAGACTGTGAAAATGTTCAAAATTAAAGCAAGGCTATAGAAATGGCCAATCTAAGGCATCCAGGGAAAAATATCTTGGTTCAAGAAATCTGAGGACTTTCAGGGTTTCTCTCTCAACTGGAAAGGCACATGGCAAACACAGTGACATCTGCTGGCTTTCTCTCCAGGCTTCTTGTTTCATGAAGCTCCCGCAGGGGCATTTTCCTTCTTTATCTCCAAAGGTCTCTGACTCTGTGGGCTCTCTTGGTTCTCCTGGCTCCTAAACTTTATCCAAAATGTTTCCTATTTAAAAGGATTTCAGTAAACCAATTAAGACCCTGGAATGAGTGGAGTCACATCTCTCTCTAATCAAAGGTTAATACCCACAATTAGGTGAGCCACATCTGTGTGGAGATAATCTAATCAAGTTTCCACCCTACAGTACTGAACAGGGATTAAAAGAAATAGCTGGCTCCACAAGATGGATCAGGATTAAAATATGGCTTTTCCAGGGTACATATCCTTTCAAACCAACACAGGGCATAAATAGATATTTGCACATTGATGTTCCAAAAGGTGTTATTAACAATTGCCAAAAGATGGAAGTAACCAAGTGCCCATAATCAGATGAATGGATAAACAAAATGTGATTTAAACTTATACTGGAATTTTTTCAGCCTTAAAAAAGAATGAAGTCCTGATACATGCCACCACATGGATGAACCTTTAAGACACATGCTGACTGAAATTATTCAAACACAAGAGGACACATATTGTATGATTCTCCTTCTATGAAACATCTAGAATATGCAAATTCAGAGAGACAGAAAGTGGAATACATGTCACCAGAGTCAGAGGAGGGAAGAGAATGGGGAGTTAATGCATAATGGGTGCAAAGTTTCCCTGTGTGGAAATGGGCAGGTTCTGGTGACAGTAGCACAGCTATGTGAATGTGATTAATCCACTGAAGGTATGCTTGAGGGGGTTGAGATAGAAACTCATGATGTATATATACTTCCACAATTAAAAAAAAAAAGAGACAATGACAATTGAAAATGATCCCAGACTGGATCGAATAATAGAAGAGAAAAGGCTCCAAAAGGATGTTACTAGAACATAGGAAAAAAATGGAATATAAACTGAAAGCTCTTTATTATGTTAAATTTCTTGTACTTTATAACTATGTTTGAGGTGATTACATAAGTGAATATCCTTGTTCTTAATAAATAGAAACGGAAATATTGTTTTCAAGACTCATGATATATACAACCTATTTTCAGATATTGAAAAAATTGCCAGATAGACAGCAAAAAGATAAATAGATCGGATAGAAGACATAGATTAGATAGATAGATAGATAGATAGATAGATAGATAGATAGATAGATAGATAGATAGATAGATAGATAGATAGAAAAAAGAGAGAGAGAGAGATAGAAGATGTGGCAAAATATTAAAATTATGGCTCAATGCATCTTAGGTGAGATATGTTGGAATTCTCTGTATAGGTTTTCTACTATTTTTGCTATTGTTCTGTAAGTTTGAAATTATTTCAAAATAAAAAAGTTTTTTTTTTTTTTAAAAAAAGAAATCACTAGGAGAGTGAAAAAGCAGTTCATGGGTTGATGGAGCATATTTATAATACCAATTTAGACATCCTATTCGGAACATATAAAAAAATCCTAAGTGTCTATTTAAAAAAACAGGTATTGCAGCAAAGAAAGTAAACAAAAACCTTCAACAGGCATTTCATAGCAGAGGTCAGCAATTATATGAAATCTTGCACAACCTTATTAGCCATAAGGGAATTGTTAATTAAAAATAAGATACCGCCCAGAATGGCTAAAATAAAAATGACTGGCATTTTCTAAGAATGATGAGGATGTAAGTCACCATACTGCTAGAAGAGTGCCAAATTCCAAATGGTTTAAGCATTTTTAAAAAATGGTTGTTAGTTTCTACTAAAACTGATTCTAAGTATCCCCGTGAGTCTGAAATTCTTATATTTGCATCACAGAACACATACAGTAATGTTTATAGCAGCATTGTCCCTATTAGCTCAAACATGAAAACAAACAAAATGTCCAGAAATGTAGAATGTATAGATTTTAATATATTCATAAAATAGAATTTATTCAACAACAACAAAATCATCTATTGCCATTGCAAAACATGTTTCAATCACATAGTGCTGAGTGAAAGAAGCCAGACACCAAGGAATGCAAATAATGTTATGCTTATCTTTTTTTTTTTAAGTTGCAAATCAGTCATAACTCATTTCTGTTAGGTTCAGGGAAGGACATACCATTTAAGCAAGAGGGAGGGGCATCAAGGTGACTTCTGGGTGCTGACACGTCTATTTTTTTTTTTTTAACCTAAGTGGTGGTTTTACAGTTGTGCTCACATTGGGTGAATTTATAGTGTTTTACACTATACAGTGTTTGCATTTTTTAATATGTGAAGTACATTTTAATAGAAAAGTATAAAGTATGTGAATGCAATGTGATATTATGCTCTTGAATGTTCTGATCTGGATTCTTGTGTCCTAAAATACTTGTCATTTTCAGGTTATTTTTGGCTTTTTGAAGCTCCTCATCCCTCTTCTCACAGGCCATTTTAGTTTTGAGTCTTTTACTGACTCAAACTTTTCACCAGGCATTAAAATATCCATTCAAGTGCTACTGGAGAAGATATTGTCCTCATGATATTCTACTAAAAACATGACTTTTCATTTGCTCTGAAGAACACACCTCCCATATTGTTGGCTTTAAAAGCTTTTTAAAAATGCTCTTCCAAGAAACTCATGCCTAACATATTGTTTTGATGTGAAAACAGTTAACATCTGGGGCTTAAGAGAAAAAACACCACTTGCTTTTGAGAGAACTTTCTCCATATACTATACAAATTCTATTATATCAATGTTCATATTTAGAAAGTCTGTTCTAATTATTTTTTTCAGCTTGTGCCAGAGAGAGAAAGAGAAAGAAAGATTAAACATGCTCATTCATAGTTCACTTTTCTCAATGATGACGAATTGCTTTCAGATAGTGGATATTGATTTATTTGGAATTACATATCATTTTTTTTCTTTAGACATTAAAAAATATCCTAAAATATCTTTTTGGTAAAATATGTACCCTTGAATCTTCCATAAACTCTATGGAAGGGTGGATGGATGGACAGATGATGGAAATCATTTCTCTGTTGTATTTCAAAAGACATTTATAGCAAAGAAAGTATTATTTTAGCACAACTTACAAAAAAAGTAAACGGACTTAGTCTATTCCCTTCTACCACATACTTGATGGTCACCCAGCAACTGTTTTATATATTCCTGCTGAAAAAGAATTTTCACTATTTTAGCAGTAATGTAAACCCTTAAAAAGAAATACATTGTTAGAAATGTCCTTTTCTACTGAGCCCTAGAAGGCCTTTTCAGTCTTAGAAGGTAAGCTCCAAAATATCAGGAATTTTTTTTTACTGCTTTGTTCATTGATATATCCCAGAGATGTCCTTGGCATATGGTAGGTTCTCAATGAATGTCTGTAAATGAATGACTCTATTATACACATAACAAATCTCTAAATTTGTGGGAACGCTTTTAGTGTTTGTGAGTATTTGATTCCAAGTTTCAGTTTCTTGATTTTTTCTCTTAAAACAGGATTTACATACATCTCATCACCTTAATTACCTTTCATATAAATGATCATAGGTTTTCAATATAAGGACTTTAAATTGAATAATGTCATTGTCAAAAGTTTAACAAAATAGTCTTATTTTCTCCATCCATTACTGAGTATCTTGCTCTACCTGCCCGTTGCCATAATCTCAAGACTGTAAATGCCTTGTCGTGACTGGACAGTAAGTCAAAAATACAATTTTAAATTATGTTTTTGAAGTAGGATTACTAAAATATACTTTTGGCTCTCATTGAACTTTTAGATAGCTAAAATCCTTAGAATTTTCCAAATAATCTGCTCCAAATCTGACTCCAGTTTCACCTCATTCACCATTATCATCATTACAGCAAATGTGAAAAAAATTTGAAATAAAATATATTCACTCATATGAATCTTTATTACATGTTCTTTTGTTAAGTTGACAATACATGCAGTTTATTATGGTGATTTCCATAAAGGTCATTCACCTCCAGCTATAAGATCAGTACAATTTCCTTCAACTATGAGATAAGTCTATTTTGTAAATTTATATTCTTCTATTATCATCCTTTTCCTATAGCGCATCCTATCATCTTTTAATGAATCTGTAAAACCATATTTATCTGCTGATATATCACTAGTCATCCTTTTAGGACCATTTTCCAGCTTGCTAGCTGCAGGAATGCAATATACCAGAAGTGGAATGGCTTTTAAAAAGGAGAATTTAATAAATTACAAGTTTACAGTTCTAAGGTCATGAAAATGTCCCAATTAAAGCAAGTCTATAGAAATGTCCAATCTAAGGTATCTAGATGCCTTGATTCAAGTAGGCTGTTGAAGTTCAGGGTTTCTCTCTCAAGTGGAAAGGCACATGGCAAACATGGTCAGGGTGTCTCTCTCATCTGGAAAGGCACTTGGCAAACACAGTGTTGTCTGCTAAATTCCTTTCTAGACTCCTGCTTCATGAAGCTCCCCAGGAGCATTCTCCTTAATCTCCAAAGGTTGCTGGCTGGAGGACTCTGTGGTTCTCTCAGCTTGTGGCTCTACTAGGCTGTGCTGTGGCTTTCTCATGGTTCTCAAAAGGCATTCTCTACAAAAATGTCTCCTCTTTTATAGGATCACAGTAAACTAATCAAGACCCACAGAGAATGGGTGGAGACACTCTTCCATCTACTCAAGTTTAATACCCACAGTTCAGTCACATCTCTGAGGAAATAATCTAATCAAGTTTCCAACCTATAGTACTGAATAGGGATTAGAAGAAACTGTTGCTTACACAAGATTGATTAGGATTAAAGAAAACATGGCTTTTCTAGGGTACATAAATCCTTTCAAACTGGCACAGACCATTTATTTATTTTTTTGTTCGAATATTTAGTGATTTCCAGGTAGGTGCTAGGCATTGTTCTATGGGTTAGAGTTATCAAGACTGACTTCATGTATCTTACAATCTAGGGACCCATAGCAAGTGGGATATTCTTTATGCCTCAAACCAAAGTCAACACATTGAGAAAGAGTCTTTCATTTATCTTAAATTCAATATCATTTAAGGTGACACAGCCATGTCAATTATCCAATACTTCCTAGTATTATACATATAGTTAAGACACTGGAGACATCACTGATTCCTTAAGCTCTAGATCAATATCTATAGCATAAGAAAGTCCTATTTCTGCTAAATCTGAGGAGGGTAAAATTTTCTTGATTTCATCTACCTCTTGAGCACTGACATTCTCACATGCTGCTTTCGTCAAGAATGACACAGAACCCAGTTTCTTCTATGTTTTCCACAGCAACAATAATATAGCCAAATGTTTAGTTCCTATCACGAAAATTTTGGAGCATCCTGGTTTCACCACCATGTAGTATGGTGCCTTCCAAATTGCTTTTTTGGCTCACTATCAGCTTCCCCTATTTCAGGCCTTCAAGATTGCCACCAGAAGCTCCATTTGTTTGCGTGCATTTTCCCTTATGTGGTGGTTTGGAGCTGTATGTACCTGATAAAAATATGTTCTTAAACATAATCCATTCCTATGGGTATGAACCCATCATAAGACTTTTTGATGAAGTTACTTGTTAAGATCTAGCTCACCTCAATCAAGATGAGTCATAATAATCCTGTTACAGGAAACTTTAATAAGCAGAATTAAATTCAGACAGATAGAGAGAAAAAGCCACTGAAAGTAAAAAGCTGCAATTCAATGGAACCCAAAAGAGAATGGAGATGCCAGAAGAGGCCACTATGTGCATTGCCATGTGACAGAGGGGCCAAGGCCCAAGGATTTTCAGCAGCCAGTCTCAAAATACCACAGTCTCAAGGTGGAAATATTACCTTGATCACACCTTGTTTGGACCTTTTCCTGGTCTCAAAATCATGAGCCATTAAATTCCCATTGTTTAAGCCATCCCTTTGCATTATATCTGCTTGAAAAGCCAAGGAAACTGAAACACCTTATCGTGCATTCCCCACTCAAGAAAACATAAAACACAAAAACAAATTCTTGAAACTAGCTGATTCCAATGGTTTCTTAGAGATCAAACATTCATCAAAGTATTTTTCTCAATGTAGACTGTTTTTTCCTTTGAGTGAATTCTGTTTCAGACTATGTATAATATTATTTCCTTCAATTCATTAAATACATGCTTATGTGTTTGTGTTTCTGAGTTTTTAATATATTTTAATATATTCTCAAGAAATATTTCTATTTTCCAAGGTCAGTTTGAGATCACTCTATTCGATTACATGTTCATACTTAAGGATAGTATTTTGTAACCAGAAGTGATTTATATCTTAAAATCTTATGAAAGAATTATTTTCAATTTATTGTACTCTCTACGCAATATAAATAGTGAATTTCTGTTTAATCAATCTACCAAAGCATAAGCTACAATAAGCATTTTTCATGAGCAGTTCAGCAACTATATGCATTTGAAACTCTAAAGGCCCTTTATGTTTGCCAATAACTATATTTACTACAGTTGCAAGACAATAACTTAAAGTTTACCTAAATTATTTATGTTCATTAACAATCCATCTATAAAATGCTCTGCAAGAAATGATTTTCTCATCACAAAATATTATCAGGCAAGTTGCACATAGATTTCTGGGAGGTATGTAAGAAGGAAAGCTGAATTAAGTGAGATCTACACTATTGCTTTTCAAAAGTGTGAAGAGATAATTATTAAGAAGCTTTAGTCTGGCCTCTTAAAGAGAGAGATGTTTCATCAAACTTATGGCTCTAGAATGGCATGACTTTTGAATGAACAGAGATAATTCTAATAAGATAAAATAGGATTCAGGGAATAATGAAATGCCTCCCATTTAGGATCATGATGAGGAGAAATGACTTGCCAGGGGAGATGTATGAGAGGTTATTTCTGTGGCACACCCATTAAAGGATTAAAAGCAGGAAGGAATAATGTATATAGAAATGTTTTTATCCCTCTTTCTTATTTAATTCTGGCAGCCAAATTATCTCAAACTGCATATTTCAAATCCTTCTAGGGAAAGAAATTCACCAATGGATAAATAACAATTGTTCTTGTTAATCAATTCAAAGAAGAATACATATCTACTGCTTTAGTACTGAGTAGTTTCAGACAGTGAAATCTTCACATCAAAGAGTCCTATTTGTTTATTAAGCAACAAATGCTCAGGATTAATTATTAGTCACTTGGTATACTAGACATTAGGGACACAAAGGGATATTAACACTTAGAGACCTTACAATAGATTAGGAGAAGGAGACAAAAAGAAATACTGATGATAACAGTAATAAGGATGTGCAAAGAATATTATGGGAATGGAAAAGAGGAAAAAATTAATCAAGTGAAGGAAAAAGGGGGTCAGGAAGAAGAAACAGCCCATGCAAAAGTGGCAAGAAGAGAAGGCATGATTTGGGGGGATTATATAAACACTTCAATATGGAGTAAGCAATGCTACATGGAAAAACTGTGAAGAGGTGAATTTTGAGACAGAGTAAAATAGGACATGAAAGACCTTTACAAGTGCAGTAGGAAGCATGGATTTCATTCCGTTTGCAAAAAGGGAGCCTTTGAAGAAATTCAAGAAGGGTGATTTGTGCCAACTTTTACATTTAAGCTCACTCAGGCCACAATGCAGAACATGAATTGGATGGTAACAGGAGAGGAAGTGGTAAGACAGCTGCTTGGCAAATCAAGTGAGAAATAAAGAGCCAAGACTAAAGTACTGGCAATGGAAATAGAGATAAATATGATGTTTGGTCACATTAAAGAGTTAGTATAAGTAGGACTTAGCAATTATTTAGATGTGTGTGATGGAGGAGAGATTAAAGTCATAGATTCCTCCAAGTTGTAGGGTTTATTATAGATTGTGCTGTTATCCCCAAAAAGACATTTTCAAGTCATAACCCCTGGTCCCATGAATGTGACTCTATTTGGAAATAGGATCTTTGAAGATATTATTAGTTAAAATAAGACCAATTTGGGACCTAATCCAACATGACCAGTACCCTTATAGGAAGAGAAAAATCAGACACAGACAGAGAAGACAGTCATGTGACAGAGGCAGAAATTGAGTTATGTATGCCACAAGGTAAAGGACACCATGAATTGCTGGCAGGCACCACAAGAACCATACAGACTTCAGAGGAAGCATGGGTCTTCCAATATTTTTATTTCAGACATCTAGCCTCCAGAATGGTGAGAAAATAAATTTATTTTGTTTTAAACTACCCAGTTTGCACTATTTTGTTATGTTGGCCCTAAGAAACCAAGACAGGGTTGACAACTAAGTGGAGGAGTAGTGCTAATGTTCACCAAGAAAATCAAATTACAATGCAGAACATATTGGAAGCAACATATAATAAGTTTACATTGGGACGTACTGAGATTGACATACAGATGTTGATGTTCAAAAGACAAACACGATAGTTTCCAGAATTCAGAAAAACAATCTGGGTGAGAGATACAAACTTAGACATCGCTTATATATTACATTAGAAAAATATGACTGCATTACTGAAATTATGGAAGTTAAGTATTTTGCCCAGAAAAAAAATGTAGAAAAGAAAGAGCTTTAAACCTTAGGTGAACATTACATTTTAATCAGTATGAAGTGCAAGAGCAAAAATGGAAATTATCTAAGAGGGAACATGGGATGAAAACACAATGGTGTCACAGACTCTAGGAAAGTAGAGAATTTCAGATGAGAAAATTCAATATAATCTTGCTGCAGCTGTATCAATAAAATATGGACTAAAATGTCTCTATTGAATTTAACCAGAACCAGTTTTTGGTGAACTTGTTGGGCTAATTTTACTGCTATTGTAATACAGTGGGATTTTTTTAAATAATGAAAATTTAAAGGTAACATATATAAATTACATTTTCATAAAACTTGCCAAGGAAAGATAAGGAAAAGAGTAAGGTAATAATTATAACCTGCTGAGTTATTCTACACTAACAAACAACCCTAATGTTTGGCTGCTTAATAAACCTAAAGATTATTTTTTTATTTATCCTTCATGTCTACTTCTGATCCACATTCTCCTCACTAAGAATGCAGAATAGGAGAACTTCCAAAATTTGGAATCAACATGGCAGGAAGGGGGGCAGGTAAAAGTACAAATTACTCTCATTCCAGGAAGAAAAATAAACTGGAATATTGATGAAAACAATAAAAACCACAGTGGTCTATTCTGGCCACCAAATATTTTGTTCATTTTCCTTCCTGAACCATAATTCCATTTAATAACATTATCAAACTAAATATTCCAGTTCTTTAGCTGAGAAGGCCTTTCCCCTAGAATAATGAATGAGAGTTTTTAGATCAAGGATGGCTGTGGTTACACTTGATTTGGAGATCTATGGATTTAGAACATCTTCGCTGTCCCCGCAAATATAACCTAATGAATATTGCAGAACAAGGCTTGGAAAACCACAATAAACACTCCATTTGGAAAGAAAAGAATGCAACACACATCAGAAACCAATTCTTCTTTGCCTGTATTTTTCCTGGCCACAATTGAAATGGAAATCAGGGTATATTCTTTCCTTGGATGGCTACAAATTATTCTCAGATTACTTTCTGTCCATGAATAGTTGAGGCCAAGAGTCAATTCAAGGGTCAAACAGCGGCTGTCTTTTATGTGCCAAGCTGGTTGTTCTTTGACAGTACATTCTCTTTAAAAAACTTAATTGGGTTCTTACCAATTTGATTCCAATCAGTCTCAGTTTCATATGTCAATATATGCACATATATTTCCTTTCAAGATCTACATCTCAAATACGCATCATTTCTTTGTGTCTCTCTCCTACTCTCTCAAATTAATTTTAATTACCTATAGCTGATCTGGTTGGGTAGTTGGATACCATTAGTCATTGTTCCCTGTGGCATTTTCCCATTTGAAAGAATTTACTGGATGTCATAATCTTAGATTTTTTTCTGATGTACTTCAACCACATCAGTGGATTTAAGCATGACTATCATGGTCATTTCCTTAGTTTGATCCTTTTCCTAAGACAATTTAATTGCTAGACAATTTTTCACTTTTGTTTAACTGCAAGGTTTATATTTAATCTGTCTTTGTTCTTCAAAAGTCGCCTAAATTTTTTTCTCCTACAATTTAGTATCTAAAAACAATTTTCTTTTTCACATTGCAAGACTCCAAATTTCTGAAAATTGTTTATTCACTTTTATTTATTCTTAAAAACTGGCCAACTTGTTCTGAAATCTTACTTTTCTTGTAATATTTTGCTAAATGCAGAGAACAGCATTTAAAATGCACTCTACTTTCATTTTTCAGCCTTTCCTTTAACACTATACTTCCATTAAATGTATATGCATGTTTTGCCTTCCAATTTACAACCCACAGTATTTTACTAAATTCTGCCATTGAATAATGAGATCACTATCCTTTCAGTCTTAGATATAGTTCCCTCTTTGCCAACAATAGGGATAGTGAGGCAGATTCTCATATTTTAAGCTTTTAGGGTATTAGTATCCCAAATTTAGAAACCAGTATCTATATTAGTCAGGATGAGAATGATTATGCTTTGGTACATCTCAGAACTTAAAAAAAAAAAAGGGTTAATTTACTTTATTCATCTCAAGTCAGAAATGTTATCTACTCAACATGATCATCAATCAGGGATTCAAGCTGATAAACATCCGCCATCTGGAATATATCCTTTTGCAAGGTGAAGGTATGGAAAATGGAGAATCTTGAGCTGGTTCGTAAAGACTTCTGCTCAAATGTATGGTATATCATCTTTCATTGGCAATCTGTGTTTTTCTGGCCACAATTGAAATGGAAACCAGGGTATATTCTCTCATAGAAGAGAGATACCTAGAAGAAGGAGAATCTTAAGAATGGTGAACTGCTGTAATGACCAGAACAGACAGTATCTAATTTTTTTTAATACAGAAGTGAAGAATATGTTTGTTTGTTGAAGATAAATATCCAAGAATGATAAATTAAGAAGACAGAAATAATGATGGCAGTTTGTGGGATTACTGTCATTAAGGAAGCTAAAGAAGGTAGGACTTGTATACAGGTGAAATCATCATTCATAAAAAAGGAAATGAACATTTTTCCCTCCTTTTACAATTGGAGAAAGTCATACATTATAGATAAAGATATATTTTAAGGTAAGGAAGATCATACCTGAGACCCAGGATTTTCCTAGGAAAGCTCAAAAGTAGAATGCAAAATTATTCAGATGCATACAGTGTATTCAAAATGTTTTCTGCCATCTGGATTAATCCAATAATATCCTATAGGAGAAAATTTCACCTGCAACGGTTTCTATTTTGTTAATATACAAAACTACAACTAAAACAAAAACCGAAAATGCATATTATAAAGTGTTTGTCACTTCCTTGCTAAGAGAGAGAGATACAACAATAATTATAAGTTGTATAGTAAAGAGTAAAGAAAAGATTAGATGGCTAACAGATGATATACTGAGACCACAGTTTGCATGTGAGCAGAAGAAATCCTGAGTGACTCTTCTCCATTATGAGGATGGGGCTAATGAAGAATTTTATAATTCCACATAGGAAGCAGCAAAAATGGCATAACTTTTTATTATTTATTTTATTTCAGGTGTTATATATCTTCTAGTTCCTTACTTTCATTTGATTGAGGAAGATGGTTGACAAGGATCACTTTAAATTGGGATAACATATAAACTTTTATCAAGATTTGCAAGGCCCAAGTGATAATAATAGAAGCAATCTTCCTAGAGTGTTTCATTGAGTATTTAGAGTTTCACTTTTTTAAACAAGTATTTTAAATATTTTAAGTGCCAAATATAAGGAGTCTAGCAAGCACTCTGTAGTATTCCAAAGTGAATAAGATACGGACCTTCTTTGCAAAATTTACAGTATAGGGGAGGGGATAAAATGTACACTTGATTTGGAAAAGAGATACACAGTTGCAAATTTTGATAACATGAGTTCTCACTTTTCTAGAGTACCAAGAGTCCAGTCTCTCTCTCTTGGTCTCCCACTCTTTTCTCTTCTCCCCAGGCTAAGTTATCCAAGAACACGCAGTACCTAATACAAGATTATTAATCATGCTTTTAAACCATCACAGAAAGAAAACTGAAGTCTTTTTATTTTACCAGGTAGACCATTCTACTGCATTTCATCTGCCACTCTCAGCATGGTTTCCAAGTTGTAGGCAGATAATTCCTATTTCCTGCAACAATAAGCCTACTCCTAGAATAGCAATATATCCTTTGAACATAGTTTTATTTTCATTTCTGGTCACTGTTAAGAACTCTAGCAGTTGCAATTTTTTAACCACTGGGAACAGTGCAATCACCTATTATTACTTTCTGGGAAAATTACTCCTACTTAATCAAAACTATTTCCTATGATTTCTTTAGTTTGCACTTGTTTTTTGCAGACATTATGCTAAAAGTCTTATTTAAAATCATCCCAATATATCAGAATGGTTCTGACCACACTGAGGAATGGATCATCAGTTTTTGCTGACTTTGTTCCCAGGAAGCTTCTGGACTCCAATTCTGCTAAGAGCAAGCTCATATACCAAAATGGAATTCCTCACTAGGTCACTCAAATAAATCTGTTACTCTATGCTTTCATGCAAATGAGTAACTACTGACCTTATAAATGCATGGCCAAAAAGAACCATGCTCCTGATTTTTATCTAAACAAATATATTTCCAGGAATATTTATTACAGCTTCTACCTACATATTTTTAAAACAGAAATGTAATTTTCAAAATAAATAGATTAAATAGACATAGTAAAATAAGAGCCTGACTCCATTATTTTTATGTTAGTTTATAGCTTTTAAGCATCACCTGTTTCTGTTTCCCCTGAGCCTCACATCTTGGCCAAACTGATAAAAAAGCCAAGGTGCTCCCTCTTTTGACACCCCTGGGGACAGCAAACTGCAGAAGTCCTTTCATTTAAATAGAAATCCTCACTCTGGCCCCACCCTTTTACACACAATAAAACCCGCATGTTGCTCATGCCCTTTTTGGAACTCCTTGAGACCTGCACTGTTTTCCCTAGAGAGCTTCATTATGTTAGTGTAATGGTTATGTTCTGGTATTTACTTGACTAGGTAATGATACCCAGTTATTTGGTCAGGCAAGCACTGGCCTGACAGCTACTGCAAAATATTCATGTCTGGTGGATAAACTGGAAGGCTGGTGTTTTAAATCATCAGTCATTTGATTGTAGCTGTGGCTGATTACATCTGTGATCAATGAAGGCATGTCTCCCACAAAGAAGATAATCCAATTAGCTGAAGACTTTTGAGAGAGAAGAGAGACTTTTTCACTGCCTCTTCAGCTAAGGAACCTCTTCTGTGGAGTTTTTCCAGATCCTTCATCAGAGATGCCAGCTTCAGAGCCTGCTCTATGGATTTTGGACTCTCCCATTTCTTCAGTTCTGTGACACACCTCTCTATAAATCTCACATTAACAGATGTTTCTTGGTTTTGTTTGCCTAGAGAACTCTGACTAATAGAGTTTGGTACTGGGAGTGGGATCTTCAGAAAAAGAATGTTTTTTTAAAACTTTTTTATTATATAGTATAGCATATATGCAAAGCAAAGAAGTGAAAAAGCAAAAGTTTTTGACGTATACTTCAATAAGTAGTTACAGGACAGATCCCAGAGTTTGTCATGGGCTACCATATGAACCTCTCAGATTTTTTTTCCTTCGAGCTGCTACAGAATATAGGAGGCTAGAAGCCTTAAATATTTTTTTTATCATCACAATCAACATTTTTTCCTTCTACTTTTATAAAAAATAACATATGTATTTATACAAAAAGCAATAAATTTCAAAGCACTGCACCACAATTAGTTGTAGAACATATTTCAGAGTTTGACATGAGTCACAATTTCACAATTTTAGATTTCTACTTCTAGCTGATCTAAGATACTGGAAACTAAAAGGCAATTTAATGATTCAGCATTCATATTCATTTGTTAAATACTATTATCTCTGTATAGCTCCACCATCACTTTTGATCTTTTCATCCCTCTCCTTAGGTGTTTGGGCTATGGCAATTCTAAATTTTTCATATTGAAAGGGTCTGTCACTAATATGGGATAAGGAGATGGAACTATCTGATGTTCTGGAGAGGCTGGGCCCTCTAGGTTTCAGGACTTAACTGGACCTGGGAACCATCAGAAGGTTGTAGGTTTCTGGAAAGTTACTCTAAGCAACCTCCAGAGTAGCCTCTCAATTCTATTTGAACTCTCTCTGCCACTGATACTTTATTAGTTACATTTCTTTTCCAGGATGTTCATCAGGATGGAATTGTTGATCACACAGTGCCAAGGCCAGATTCATCCCTGGGAGTCATCTCACACGTCACCAGGGTGACTTTCTCTGCTGGATGTCATGTCCTATGCAGCAGAGAGGGAAATGATTTCACTTGCAGAGTTAGGCTTAGGAAGAGTGAGACCACATCTGAGCAACAATAGAGGCATGCCTATAGGTAGTTTAAGCTTCTCCACTACCTACGTAAGCTTTACATGAGTAAGCCTCATAATTGAGGGCATGGCCTATTGATTTGGGTGTCCCTAAAGTTTGACACAGTACCAAGGGATTCCCTGATTGTAAGGTCTAATAGTTCCATAGTCTTTCTCCCATCCCTCAAGGGACTTTGCCAATACTTTTTTATTATTTGTTTAATATACTTTAGGATGTATCTAGGCATTATAATAATCTATACAGATTAAAGGACCTCCTTCTTTTCTGGGCTGCCTGTGTTTTAATTGTTCAAATGAGCTATACAGACAGGTTGAGTTAGATTATGCACTACAGAATATTTCAGTTCTAGACCACATAAACCTTTTCTTCCTTTGGCCTAAAAGAGTATGTGGTTCTAAAATATAGACACTGTCTTCCTTACCTCCATGGTCTGAATTACTTTAACCCTAACCTGATCAGCTTTGTTCTTACCTCTAAATATCAGGAGATATATATATATATATGTGTGTGTGTGTGTGTGTGTGTGTGTGTGTGTGTGTGTGTGTATATATCTTATAGGTGGAGGTTGGATGCCAGGCTGGAGTCTGGGAAGCTTTTTCCTCAAGGCAGGCAGGGGTTTGGGAAACTCTTTCCTCAGGGCTGTCCATTACATATCTATGTTATATATGTATATATAATAGCTTCTCGAAATCCAGAAAGAATAATCATCACTCTGGACTTAATGTGTCTGCTCTAAAAGCTTATAATCTAAGCCTCTGTTCAGAAATAGAACCTTAAAAATGGGTTTTACAATTGGTTTTCTAGTCTAATTAGACTCAAAGGCAAAAATGACTCTGCTTCCAACAATCAGGATAGCACTGACAGTCCTTGGGGTGAATTGGCAAGAGAGATAGGCAAAATACGACCATTAGATTCTCCTAATTGTAGTGTTTATATGAGGCAAGGCTCTGGATGAGATGTTTTTTGACACCTTTACAGAAATTTGTGAAATTAAGAGGTATAACGATGTTGGCTGGTTGTTATTAGATATACCGGATATAGTGATGAGGAAAAGGGATGAGCTGAAGGCTTCAAATTTGCAACTTAAGCACACTATGGATGATATAAAAGTTTCCATATACGCCCTGAAAGAAAATCTTATTTCTTATGTTCACAGACATGAGATCTCTGAAAAACAGACACAGAGTCTCATTGTGTGAATAGCACATTTACAATGCAAACTAAAATCTCAGACTTGCAGGGTGTCTGTTAAAGTAAGGGCTTTGATTAGAAAAGAATAGGGTCCTAAAATGTGGCATGGGGTTATATGACTTGATAATGATGGCTAAGGGGAGATGGAGTCCCTGCAATCTGTTGAGCCTTTGCTAGATAGACTTGTAATGGACAGCCCTGATGAAAGAGCTTCCCAAACTCCTGCCTGCCTTGAGGAAAAAGCCATCCAACCTCCACCTAAAGAGATTAACCTTTCAGTGCCTGCCAAGCCTGTGATCACAGCCCTCCCTCCTTTGTTTGGAGCAACTTATCCTGTTTCACCAGAAGAAATTGCAACAAAGTACCCTGAGGTAATTAGTTGAAAGACACTTTTATTTCTTTTCATGCCCCACCCCAACACCCCTCTTTTATTCAAGATGTATAACTAGACTGAAGACCCAATAGGGCCCAAAATGTGAAGTACAAAGTGTGACACATAAGGAGGTATGCCACACTCCAAAAGGACTGCATGAATTTTCCAACCTATATAGACAGAAACCAGGGGAATACGTGTGGGAATGCATATTAACAGTATATGATAATGGTAGGAAGAATATAAGGTTGGATAGAGCTGAATTTATTAATATGGGCCCACTAAGCAGAGATTCTGCATTCAGTATTGCAGCTTGAAGATTCAGAAAGGGCATTAAGAGTTTGTTTGGATGGTTTGCTGAAACATGGATTAAAAGGTAGCCAACATTACCTGAGGTCAAAATTCCAGAACTGTCCTGGTATAGATGAGGGGACCCAGAGGCAGAAAGAGGTTGGAATGTTAGAGAGGACTTATCATGGAAGACCTGCTCATACACCCCAAGAATGTGCAGAGGACACACCTTTCACCAGAACCTTGAGAAATAAATTTGTGAGACTAGCACCATCATCCCTGAAGAGGTCTGTAGTGGCCCTTCTCTGAGGTCAGATATTACTGTGGGAAATGCTGTCACTGGGCTGAAATCCTTAAAAACAAAAGTGATGATCAGATCTCAAGTTGGCAGAAGCCATGTTTCAACAGTTAATCACCACAGACAAAGTAGGCATGACCAAAATAATGGAAAGCAGACTCAAGGCAGCAGTCAAAATAATCTGACTCTCAGAGACTTGTGGCATTGGCTAGCAGATCATGGAGTACCCAGAAGTAAAGTAGAGGGGCAGTCTACTTAATTCTTATTTGAGCTGTATAAGCAGAAGAATTCTAGGTCAAGTGAACAGAAGTCTAACTTGAATTACAAAAACAGAGAGTCATGGCCCCTTAATCAATTCCAAGACTTGAGGCAGTTTATGATCTAAAGCCTCTTAAATGAGCAGAGGACCAGGTACCCTTGGGAAGGACCCTATTATACTGCCCCAAATTTACACTGTTAAACTTCCTCCCAGCCTTCTCCAAGGAAACCCGTGGCCTTTTACCAGGGTGACTGTGCATTGGGGGAAGGAAATGATCAGGTATTTGGGGGATTATTAGGCATGGGCTCAGAAGTGACACTAATTCCAGGAGACACAAAATGTCACTCTGGTCCACCAGTCAGAGTAGGGGCTTATGGAAATCAGGTGATCCATAAGCTCAGGTCCATCACACTGGTCCATTATATTATTGATATCAGGATGATTGGACCTAGTGGGCAAAAAGTACAATTACTCTAGACTTAATTGGTAAGGCATTTGCGTGTCAAGGGATGAGAGATAAATCCAACAAAAATACAGGTGCCTCAGTGAAATTTCTAGGTGCCCAGTGGTACGGGGCATATCAAATTATTCCTTGTAAGGTTGAGATAGACTGTTGTATCTGCCCCCCTCCTACAACCAAAGAAAAAGCTCACTGCCTAGTTGACCTTTTTAGATTCTGGAGACAACATTTTTCTCATTTGGATGTGCTACTCCAGCCTCTTCACGAAGTGACCAAAAAAAAAAAAATGCTAGTTTTGAGTGGGGACCAGAATAAGAGGAGGCTCTGTGAAAAGTCCAGTTGCTGTGCCAGCTGCTCTGCCACTTGGGCCATGTAATCCAACAGATCCAATGATGCTGGAAGTGTCGGTTGCAAAAAAGGATGTTGCCTGGAGCCTTTGGCTACCTCTATAGGAGAACAACAATGTAGACCCTTAGGATTTTGGGACAAAACTGCCAATAACGACTTTCCTTTTCAGAGACAGCTTTTGACCTGATACTGAGTCTTCGTAGAGACTGAATGCTTAATCATGGCTTAAGTTACCATAAGACCTGAGTTGCCAACATGAGCTGGGTATTTTCTGATACACCAAGCCATAAAGTTGGATATGCACAGCAGCATTCCATCATAAAATGGAAATTGTATATAAGAAATAGGGCTTAAGCAGTTATTATAGGCACAAGTAAGTTACATGAGGAAGTGGCCCAACTACCCATGGCCCCCATCCCTGCAACATTACCTTCTCTTTCCCAAGAGTTATAACCTCTTGAGGAGTTCCTTACAGTCACTTGACTGAGGAAGAGAAAAACTCAGACCTGGTTTACAGATGGTTCTGCACGTTATGCCGGGACCACCCAGAAGTGGACAACCGTAGCACTACAACTCCTTTCTGGGCTGTTCTTTAAGGACAGTGGTGAGAAGAAATCCTCCCACTGGGCAGAACTTCAAGCAGTGTACCTGGTTGTTCATTTTGTTTGGAAGGAGAACTGACCAGAGGTTCATTTGTATACTGACTTATGGCTGTTGCTAATGGTTTGGCTGGATGGTCAATGACTTGGAAGGAGTGTAATTGGAAAATTGGTGACAAAGAGGTCTGGGGAAGAGATGTTGGATAGAATTTTTTGAATGAGCAAAGAGCATGAAGTTATTTGTGGCCCACCAGAGGGTGACATCACCAGAGAAAGATTTTAATAATCAAATAGAAAAGATGACTTGTCCTGTGGATACAAGTCATCATTTTTATTCAGCCACTCTTGCAATTGCTCAATGGGCTCATGAACAAAATGGACACAGTGGTAGGGATGGAGGTGATGCATGGGTTCAGCAACATGGTCTTCCACTTATCAAGGCTGACCTGGTTATGGCCACTGATGAGTGTCTGATCTGCCAGCAACAGAGACCCACGCTTAGTCTCTGATATGGCACCATTCCATGAGGTGATCAGCTCACTACGTAGTGGCAGGTTGACTGCCTTCTGCCACTTCCATCATGGAAAGGGCAGTGATTTGCTCTCATTTTTATAGACACATACTCTGGATATGGGTTTGCCTTCCCTGCATCAGTGCTTCCATAAAAACTACCAACCATGGACTTACAAAGTACTTTATCCACCATCATGGTATTACACTTAGGATTGCTTCTGATCAAAGAACCCACTTCACAGCAAATGAAGTGTGGGAATTGGCACATGCTCATGGAATTCTCTGGCCTTAGCATGCTCACCCTCATCCAGAGGCAGATGGGTTGTTTGAGTGGTAGAATGGCCTTTTGAAGATCCAATTTTGGTGCCAACTAGGTGGCAATATCTTGCAAAGCTGGGACAATGTTCTCCAGGAATCTGTGTATGCTCTGAATTAGCACCCATGTTATGGTGCAGTTTCTTCCATAGTCAAGAATCATGGGTCCAGAAATCAGAGGGTGGAAGTGGGAATGGCACCATTCACTTTCACCCCTAGTGATACTAAAAAAAATGTTTGCTTTCTGTGCCTGAAACCGTACTGTCTGTTGGTCTACAGGCCTTAGTTCCAAAAGGAGAAGGGCTCCTACCAGGAGACACAAAAATGATTCCATTGAACTGGAAGTTAAGATTGCCACCTGGCCACTTTGGGCTTCTCCGTGCTACTGAATCAACAGGCATGAAAGGGGATTACTGTTCTGTCTGGGGTGATTGATCCTGTCTATCAAGGGGAAATAGGAGTGCAACTACACAGTGGAGGTAAAGAAGAGTTTTCCTGGAATACAGGAGATCCCCTATGGCATCTCTTAATACTACCATGCCCTGTGATTAAGATCAATGGAAAGCTGCAATAAGCCAATCCAGGCAGGACTACCAATGGCCCAGAAATAGCAGGTATAAAGGTTTGGGTTATCTCACCTGGCAAAGAACTACAGCCAGCTGAAGTGTTGCTGAGGGTAAAGGTAACATGGAATTGGTAGTAGAAGAAGGTAGTGATAAAAATAAACTTTGGCCAAGTGACCAGTTTCAGAAATGAGGACTGTGAGTATATGAATATGTCCTCCCTGTTTTGTTATGAGTATATTTGCATCTGTACATAAGCAAAAATCTTGTTTTCCTCTTATCGTATGACATAAGTTGTATCATTCATGTTATAGTATTTAAGTTAAAGGCTATTAAGTTTAGGAGTAAATTTTACCTAAGGACTTGCACCCTATTCTGAAGAGCTGTAGTGCATTTCTGGTCATATACAGGACAGTTGAGCAGTGTTAGGCAAAACATATGTCTGTTACTGTGCTCTGTTTGATTTGGAAATTCAGCATGTTTCAAGGTGATGTACATAGCTTCCAAATTGACAAGTGGTGGACTGTAATTGTTAGGCTCTTGTATCTACTTGGCCAAGTGATGATGCCCAGTTGTCTGGTCAGGTATGCACTGGCCTGAACATTGCTACAAGGATATTTCATGGCTGGTAGTTAAAATGGAAGGCTGGTATATTAAATCATCAGTCAGTTAATTGCAGCTGTGGCTGATTACATCTGTGATCAACTAAGGTGCATCTCCCACAAACAAGATAATCCACTTAGTTGAAGGCTTTTGAGGAAGCAGAGAGACTTTTTCACTGCTTCTTCAGCCAGCAAGCCTCTCCTGTGGAGTTTGTCCAGACCCTTCATCAGAACTGCCAGCTTAACAGTGTACTCTGTGGATTTTGGACTCTTTCATTTCCATGATTGCGTGAGGCACCTTTATAAATCTCAAATTTACAGATATTTCTTGTTGGTTCTGTTTCTCTAAAGAACCATGATTCATACAGTTAGTGTTGAACATTTTCATACCCTCGTGGTGTGTATATGGTATCATCATTCCCAATATCTGAATCGAGCATTGGGTGAGGGTCCATTCTGTTCTGCAGAATAGTTGTGACAATTGGCACTGTGAGCAGCATGTCCAGAGGATGACCACCACCACAAGGAGTATTTCATTTCTTGCTTTAGCTTGCTAACTGGCTCTGCTGTAAGATGGCAAGCATGCACTTTGAGCTGTTGCTTTCTGAATAGATTTTGCTTTGAGTTGTGCTGCTTTGTACTACATTTGCTAAGTTATACTGAGATTCTGTTATAGATTTAACCAGCCTAAGTCAAAAGTTTTGATAATTGGCATTTTGGGACAGATATATGGGATTGGGGTCCTCTTTAAAGTGGCCCTGGGTCATGTGTCTTGTCCTGGACTTATCTGTGTGTCTTATAATAAATGTGCATATTGATTCCAGCATAAGCTGCTACTAATGCTAGGCTCAGGGGAACAACACTACCTTGTGACTGGTTGGTTGTATGTCTCAACCAGGTCTTGGCTCCCATTTTACAGAATGTGCCGGAGAAAAATTTATATCGTGTATAATATATGGGACCACCAAATGATCTTTTGTGAAAGAGTCATCATTAGAAAGTGAAAATTCAGTCATTAAAAGAGAAAATAAAGCAGTCATTATGTAGTATTTGAGGTCTATATTCCCACAAGTATATGTATCATCATGATCTTAGAAATTGCCTTTGCCGCTATTGCTGCTGCCTATTCCTCTATCATAGAAAAGGATTTGAACTGTACCTCAAGAGAAGAATAAATGATACAGAGCTTCAGAAGAAGTAGTTTATTTTGGGTTGAGAAAAGGGTCATTTTCTTGGAGTTGATGACCTTGAACATGTTCCTGTCAAGTAAACACAGAATCACTCAGCTCCCAAACTGTGCTTTCACATAAGATGTGACTTCGTATAACTTCCACAGTCCAACAAATGTTTGCAGTTGAAGCTAGATAGTGAATGGTGTTAGTTATGAACTGAAGAAATATTTAACTTTCCATATTTTGCTATCTAAGAAATTATACTCTAATGGGATTTGAGCATAGCTGATTTAAAATAGACTTTAAAATACAACTGGAAAAAAAGGTTAAACAGAGAGGGGAAAAAACTGATGGAAAATTCTTTCATATCTATTTTTCAACTGTAAGTAAGATACTCCATAAAGGTACAAATCTTACATGGGGGTTGGTTTAGTTTTAGAAAGTCAGTTAGAAGCAATTGCACTTCTACTCCACTCATCTGTTGCTACCCAAATCTCTAAAAATTATCAGAAAAGCCTATTATCTCCCTAAAATACCAACCAAATAAACTAGTTCACTGGGCTATGTTAAAATATCACACACACACACACACACACATATATATATGTATACACATATATAATATTTAAGATGAAGTGGAGAAGAAGAAAGTCTTGCTATGATCAACTGCTACTGCAATAAAGAAAAAAGTAGGGTCAAGAAGAGAAAGAAAAGTGTGTAAAGAATTTTACCCCAAAGAGAAAATGTAGCTTCCTATGGTAGTGATTTCCTCTACTATGTTCAGAAGACTTTTTTTCACCTACTAATTCATTGTCTACTTACAGAGCAATCTGAGAAGAATAAAGGAAATACTGAGCTTCTCCCTCTTAGCCATACAAAAAGTAAAGTGATTCATAACAATCTTCCCATTGTAAGTACAACAGCATCAAAATAGCAAGGAAAAATTATTTCTATGGATTCCATGTAATCAGATAATCAATATCAAAACTAATAATAGCAACCTGGGTTGGTCTGGACTTTATGTGTCTGGACTTTATTTCGTCCTCAATTTTTCAGTTCCCAAAACTTAATCATCGACAAAATAATCAGTGCAATTTTTGTTTACTTAGTGCTATTACTTGACAATGCTCTCCCCAATCCAATATAAGGCAATCAGGGAAGGAATATACCACCATATTCTCAAGTCTGTACATACTCAGCAGGGGTGATTTTATAGGATGTATGCAGGGGGAGGCAGGAAACATAGGGGCTAGCTAGAATTCTGCCTGCCACATTCTACCCTCTGGCCCCCAAGTATTAAAATCTCTGCCAATGCAAAATATATTGATCCTCTCTTCAGGTTCCTTAAAGCCCCATACTCTAATAAAATGAGCAAAAAGTCCAAAGTTTCATTGTCTAAATCTAAACATTATCATCCCATCATTCCAAGTTCCAAAATATTTTCTGAATATCATCAGTTCAATGTCCTGAATGTAAATGAGATCCAGGTGTATATGAGGTTCCATATTGTAATCCAGTAAGTACAGCATCATAGCACAATTCTCTTGGGTCTTGCGTAGAGTTCTCTGAATTTTACTCCATTAGACAAAACCACATCCATAGATTTTTTTTTTTAGAAATAGCTATTAGCTGTTTGAGGTTCATGCTGAGATGACTAAGGGACAATTCACTTATGCTCTTAGCAGCCCTCTATTTTAACTGACAACTTCAGAGAGGAACACCTTTAATCCTTTAAAAAGATCCTTTGTGTGACTGAGTACTCTGATCTTTTTACCTGTCTGAGTTTTCAGCAAAAGATTTTATAGTCACACACTAAGCCTTTTCTCAAGGTTCTTAACCCCATCCCCTGGGCTCTTAATTCAATCCTCTATGTCTCCCTTGCTTTTTCATGAAAGATAATAGTGTGTACAACTGAGCAGATGTATCCAGCTTCTTCCTTCAAGTAGAATGTTCTGAAAGGTGACAAGATTCTTTGTTCATTTCTTTATTCTAATCATTCTGCTAGTATTTATTGAGTGACTACTATGTGCCATCTCTGTTCTAGGTGGCACTTGGGATACAGAAGTTAACAAACATGGATCCCTCCCATTGTGCAATTTATTTCCCATTGATGGAAGGAGACAGATAGTAAGTAATTTATATAGTGTATTAGAAGGTGATAAGTGTTGTGAAAGGTAAAGGACAAGTGCTAGTGTGGGAAGGAGAATAACTGGAAGCAGTGTATAATGTTGTGATCTCATTGAGAAAATGAGATCTAAGTGAGGATGTGAAGGAGGTGAGAAAGCTGAGCACATATCTGGGGAAAGAGTGTTCCAGGCTGAGAAAACAGCTAGAGCAAAAATTCCAGAAGTTAAAACAGAAAGACTTCTTCAAAGTAAGGGTCCGGGTAGAATATAGCCCAAATGCTAAGTGTAGGATGGTGACAGTATTTGCATAGTAACATCTACCTATTGCTGTGATCATTTTATTCTTTTATTTATAATTTCAACAGGAATTTATTTAGCTTCTATTGTACACAACACATTGTGCTAGCCAGTGAAGCATCAAAAAAGAATAAAACTCTGTCCTTTTTATTATCCTTAAAGTCTATTTGCATAGATAGATTGCCTGTGTATAAGAAGAGCAACGGTAACAAAATGTGATAAATATTGCAACAGAAACACTGAAAAAGTGAAACTCTGATTTAAGATGGAAGTGGAAGCATGTATCTGATCTCTTCTTCTCTCAAAATCATGTATTGCAAGAAGAATCACAAACAGTACCTGGATGAAACGTGGTGATAACTATTTCTCTGAACCTCAACTTGAAAGATTTTTATGGTTGTAGAGACAAAGAATAACTTAGAAGGAGGAAGAAAAGTTTAACCTGATGGCCTGCAGAGGCAGGTATCAGTGAGAAACAGTCTAACACAGGAGGCAGAACATTATAAAAACCCAGTAATTACAATACACCAAATAACTTTAAATACGTACACCAAATAACTTTGAAAATAGAGGTAAGCAGGTAATAGAAATCTGGCAATTGTTTGAAAGTCTTTATAAGGAAATCCCATTGGAACACTCAACACACCCTACTGAGTCATCAAGTGACTATATATTCTCAATCCTTACTTGAGAGAAGCATACGATCTTTGAATAAATAGATCCAGAAAGTTCTCAGAATCAAAGTCTACAGGCCCAAAGGGAGCTGAAGTTCCACATAAAATATAGAGGCATGAAAAGAAAGTCAACATAATAAATGATAGGCCAATTCCTTTTTTCCTGCCAAATCCAGAAAACCGAGAGCCAAGTTAAATCTCTCTCCAATGAAGAAGTTCGAATGATCCTTCTCAGCAAACATGTAACTGATTTGAGAAAAAAGAATTTGAAGGAATTTTATGAAAAATCAAACTATCCACACCATCACAAACATGATAACTTACCAGGTCATACATCCAAGCTATAAAAGCAATGTCAATATTTATTCTTAACTCTTAAATTTGAAAGGATAGTCAAGAATAGCCAGACATGTATGGATACCTCCAGTGCAAAAGAAAAATTACAAACAAACAAAAAAAGAGAGGAGACATCAGAAAGAAAATATAGATGTTATAGCATAAACAAAACAATGACCATTTTCTAAATGATAATAATCATAATAAAGAAAGATTTCTTAAAAATTGAAAAAACATGGTAGATGAACTTTTAAAATTTTGTTTAAAAATCTGTAATAGAAATTTTAAAGAATGCTCTCAGAGAAAAGAACAAGAAAATAAAGAGTTGCACAAGACGAAAACATAAAAAGAAATAATAGTAGTTTTCTAGGAAATAACAAGAGAGAACTGTGGGCAAGATATCAAAGAAATTACAAACAAAATCTTCTAGAATGGAAAAAAATTATTCTCCAGATTACAAATGCCCATCTCATTTAAGCAACAACACATAATCATTTTTTTAAAAAAAAACAAACATGAGGGCGGCTGCCGTGGCTCAGCAGGCAGAGCTCCGACCTGCCGTGCTGGAGGTCTGGAGTTCGATCCCTGGTGCCTCCTGCCCATATGCAAATAAAAAAAAAAAAAAAAAAAAAAAAAAAAAAAAAAAAAAAAAAAAAAAAAAAAAAAAAAAAAAAAACATGAGTGCTATCATTAAATATATGAATTCAAATAATAAGAAATACTTTAAAATTATATAGAGAGATAACGTATATCAAATGTAGAAGAACTGAGCCTAAAAAGATATTGAGAATCTTAGCTGCATAATTAGAAATTTGAGACAGAGCACCAATCCTTTCAAAATCCTGAAGTAAAATAATTTTCAACTTAGAATTTATTCTCATTTGAATTATCAAACAACTATAATAGATGTGGTAATAAAAGCATCATTTTAAAAATATCAAATCAAATATAAAAGAAACATCTAAATTTCCTCCAGGAAGTGAATTGGTTACCATGGGGGTTGAAATTTCTGAATCTTTAAATATTTCATATTTGCAAAATATTTCCATATATGGAAAGATGTACAAAGAAGTAGAAAAATCAATAAAATATGGGGATCAGAGAAAGCTTTTATTTCTTACCCAGCAATTAAATATATGGACTGAAATTTAATTATATCTGAAGTTGGACATTGTCTCTTTTATCTTCTCTCTTTTATGTAATCCTTTTGTTAATTCTAGTTGAGAGAGGGGGACAATATACCCATTAATAATCATAGGCAGTTTTTGCTTATGTTAGAAATGTTAACCATATGAAAGTTATCAACTATAGGAGTAAGGTTATGATTTTGAAATATATGCAAAACTAGCTTATTGGGTGTATCGTTTAGGATTTCTTCAGTTCTCTTTCTCTTTTTCTTTGGTAAGATTAAAAAAAGAACTGATTTTTGCTAGTTTTTAGAAAAAGAGAATTATTGTGAGTAAGGTGCTTCCCAGAAATGAAAGAAAAGCTCAAAAGGGCTCAAAAGAGACAGTGACTCACCTTTAGTTATCTGAGTAGCAAGAGGTAATCAACAGTCTTCTATCTCAGGAAATAGCACCCTGAATCAATCAGCTGCAACTACTTTGACCATCTTTGAGTTGCTCTACCTAACAATTAGGTTCTGAATTTTGAGTACAGCTAATTCATCTTAGAGCAGGTTCCTATGCCTTGATTAAAAATGCATGTTATTTTAATTCACAGATGGACCGACTTCACATATAAAGGCAGAGAGGAAACTGTCCCCCCCACACACACACTCACACAAGTCAGAAGTTGTAACGAACGTGGAAAAAAAAATGGGTTGAAGGCAGAAATGAATGCTGAGCACAGAATAACTAATGCTCGTTCCACTTGGAGAAAGACTTTGGTAAATTTATTTCTGATTTGTTTAGTTTTTGTTCATGTATTTATTATATTTACTATTATAATTATTTATAATAGCATAATTATTGGTTTATTTATTTATTATATTCTGATTTATTTTTCCCTGAAAATCGACTATCCTTTATATGCTGGCAGTCACCCTATCAAAATTCAAAGTTCATGCTTATCACTACTCCATTGAGAAAATCTAGACCATGAAATCCAGAGTGTCCAATGTAACAAAGCTCGTCCCTACTGTCATTTCACAGAATCAAGCCAAGAAATGATGTCTGCATAGTAGGATCACAAATCTGTGGGTGATTGTTAGTTATTGTACCTGTCAACTTCAGTCTATGTTTCTTGTTGATCTGGCTAAAAACTTCAGTACCTATCTGCCTCAGCCTACAGTTTTTGCCAAGCTCTTCAATTTCCCACAGTCAAGTAGGATTTTTGTGAAAATGATCACAGACATTCATACAACGATAGCATACATCTATGCGATCTATTTTATTTGCAACTGCATATGTAATATCTGTATGATCTACATTATATTACTGACATGTTCACATTCTTTTCCATTCTACTGTTAACTTACTAAATCTGTGGGAGGTTTATTTTAATGTTTATTTTTATGCCACACATCACATTATTTTCTCTGCTGCTGCCATTGTGGCTGTTTGTATTATTGTTTGTTTAGGTTTCCCATTTTGATCCACAGTAGGAACAAGTTGTCTATTCCTAGATCAAGCTTTTGCTCTCTGCTGTGCACAGATTGGGAGTGTAGAGATTCTAATGAACTTTCTTCATGTTAACTTTTACTTTATGCCAAATAATGAGGCTTTATTATAGCAATTCCCTTGCCTGCCTTAAATCCTGCCATCGTACATAGATCAAATGCCTGATGAATCCGTAAGATCTTCACCAATTGTCATGAACTACCAATCATGCTGGTTTAAAGCTGATGTGAACCAATTCTCCAATCCAAACAGAATTATCCCAAATTACATTAAAATAACTCAAGTGATGTCATTGCTGCTAGTTCTTGGACCACAATTTGAGAAGCAGCAAGATTTTAAAGCCCAAATGAAGCCATGGGTCTTTAAGGACAGAAGGGATTTTATGAGATGAAGAAAGAGGAAGAAGATGAACCACAGATTTCGTGAAGGGAAAAAGGGGAAATTTCAATTGATGTCTTCTAATTTCTCAATAAATGTGAGGCAAACTATCTATGAGAAGTAAAGAAGGGGGTAGGTTTAAGATTGAGGTGCGTTGGAAAGTGAGTATGTAGGACACAGTATGATTTCTGGGCAGAGCAGATTCCATTTGTGGTTGGTGATCACTAATCTTCAGTATAGCCAATTTGTTGCCTCAGTTTTCTGTTGTTTCCCTTCAGGAATGAAAAAGAAGATTCTAAGTTTAACCCAAGGTTGAATTTTCCAAGCATTTATGAGAAAGGAAGAAAGAGATTAGTGACTGAACAATGTTGGGACAGGAATGAAAAACAGTAATGAATCCAAGCTGCATAAGGAAGCGCGTGAAGACAAGGGTTGGATAGTGAAAGAAAGTAGGCTGCAGGGTTCTCAAGAAATCAAAGAATTATAGGAGTGGAGGTACTAGAGCAATAGAGTTGTGAAAATAAAAATTTAAGGTGAAGATCATATTTTAATTTATTTATACAAAGTATCAAATATAGAGATTATTTTTTTTAAATACTGCATTTTAGTTAATCAAAACAAGGTATTTAAATAAAAATCTTACTGATTACTGTGAATTGAATTATATCTATATGATTATTATTGATATATAGCAGATGGTAATTAACTATTTCTAATACTACCACTGCAATTATTAAGATTAGCTAATTCATGATAATATGCTATTAAAATGATTAATAGTTTATAATTACCTAGTTTAGGGATTTCTGGCTCTTTCAATGAATCATCTTATTTAACTCTAACATTCATTAATAAACAAATATTTATCAAGTGCCTAAATGATGTCAGATACAGTTCTTGACATTATTTTACCTCATTTCATTTTCATATGAAATCTGAAATCAGAGAATTTTCAGCTTTGATCCAAAGTACATCTTTTATGTGGTTCTTAACAAGCCATGCTGTAGCCACTTTAGACTTGTAGTTGTTCTGCAGGATTTAATGCACTTTCTACAATTCATGGATTCCACATATTGATGGACTTCATGGTATTTATTCTTTAAAAAGTGTTATTTGAGCATTTCTATACATACTTTTCTTTATTACAGACAAATACATGTTGAAGAGAGTAAATGTTGGGTTTTTTTGAAAAGTGATCTTTTTCCTTCTTAGTAACCTCTCAGCAATATGTACAAGCTTTCTCTAAAGTATGTGCCTGTATTTCTATTCACCCTGTCTGTCTTCCTATTTCAGAATTCCCCCTCATAAACTAAGTGGTAGAGAGAGTCCATTTATTTGGATTGCGCACTTGGAAGGGGGATGAAAGTCTGCTAAAAAATGATGGCCTAAATAGGTCTAATGATACATGCACCTGAATTTTATTGTTACATTGTTTGCAGTGACAAAAAAAATAAAGCCACTGGCATGTCCATCCTTAAAGGATTCTTTGAATAAATAATTTTATGTTCATGTGATGCAATGCTGTTTGAATATAAAAATAATTATATCTCTCAATATTGGTGTGGAAGAATGCCTATGATAAGACCATTACTTGAAAAAAAATGTGTATAGTATCATTAAATTTGTTGGTGGATAAATATATTACTAAATATTGGGCAGAGAGTGAAAGAACCCATACGGTTAGTAAGTCATTCTGTCAGTCAATCAATGAACAATATTTATTGAGTTCCTGGCTCCACTCTTTAAGATGCACACATTGCATTTAGTGAATAATTTAGACCGTAAAACAAAGAAACAAACAAATATATAAAAATGTCTTCCTGACTTGTTCCTGTGGAACATGTAATTAATTAATTAAACTTCATATATGATTTTATTATTTACATATATTGTTTATATAAATCATATGATCAAAATCATCTGTGTGATCTAAATGTGCAATAATAAATCATACAACCCTATTCACTCCACAGCTATGTGCCCAAAATAAATTGACACAGGCAAAACAGAAGGCAAGTTGTGGGAAAAAAAAAAGTTGTGAACTTCTCTCCACTGGCCTGGACTGGAATCTTGAACAATTACACAAATAATTTCAAAGTAGTTTTGAATAATAATGTGTTTGAGCCACATTTGGCTGATTTCAAGGAAATTTGATATTTGCATTTTATTTTCTCAAACTGAACACAAATAATGCATACTTTGCAGTAAAAAACAATTGAAATTGAAAGATCTACTCAGATTTCTGCACTCTATTTTCCACTCTCAAAATGTTGGCAAATATGGAAAATTTTCTGATAGCCAAGTCAAAACTACTTAGTATAATTTAATTACTATGCAATGCTTGGTGGTATAACTTTTATCTGCTCCACTTCATTGATATCACAGTATTCAAAGACTTGTTAGAGGTTTAACTTGGCCAATTCTTTGAGAAATTAGGTGTCAGGGCTATCGTGATCAAGTGGCAAATTGATTTTCCCAGATGTATATGTGGGGCAGGTTAGTGTGTTTCATAGGAAAACTGATGGAATCATTTCTGAAAGTATCACCTGTTTTAAAATTCATTTTTCTAGAACCTTTAAAAGAAATAAATGTTTATCCAGTACAGTCTCATATTATAGATGCCATGTGAAGGAATTTGATATTTTGGGGGAAGTTACAACCCAGTGATAATTCCATGATTTTCTTTGAGTGATTCAGAGCATCGTATAGCAGTAAAGACATTATCCTGTAAAATTCCTTTATTCTATGGATCAGAAAAATACTGAATTTACAAGTAAAGGTTAAAGCTTTATGATAAAAAAGTTTATTTGCAAATATAAGATATTCACATTTGAAATCATGCAGCCTAACATTTGAATTCAGATTCTGCTACTACCCAAATAACTGTTATGTGGTCCAAACTACTAACTAGAATCAGCTTCAATTCCTTAACCTGTAAATGGAGAAAATTAAAGTCCAAGAGAATAAATATATGATGTACTTTGGGTGGAGCTTGAAATATAGTAATAAAAATCACTAACAAGTATAGACTACTGACTTTTACCAGGCAATGTTCAAAGTACTTTGCATATATTAACTCTGGAGTACATATAATTATTTTCCATACTTTACAGATGAGAAAACTCAGACATGGGGTGGGGGGGTAAATAATTTGATCAATGTTTCCCAGATAAGAAATGGCACAATCAAATCCAACTTCAAGTTCCCATATTTAAGTTGATGTTAAATTGCCTCTCTCTTTAAGAACTCAAAGATTAGTAGCTATTGTCATTGTTTATCTTCCACTAAAATAATGTCTTCTCATTAATTAAGTAGGGAGTTATAATACTGAAAAACCATTTCTTTTTTCACCAGATAACATAATCCAGGTTGTATAATAGATGCCCACTAAGGATTGTTTTTTGGGTTTTCTTTTTTTCTCCTTCTATAGCTAACACAGAAACCAAGACCAAACAGTTATTTGTGAAAACCACAAAACGAGGTAGGAGAAGAAAAACAAAGTAGATTATTAATAA
>PVIY010012828.1:0-60882 GCA_004026745.1 Myrmecophaga tridactyla | reverse complement strand
TTGTTGCTCAGATGTGGCCTTTCTCTCCAGCCAACACAACAAGCAAACTCACCACCCTCCCCCTGTCTATATGGGACATGACTCCCAGGGGTGTGGACCTTCCTGGCAATGTGGGACAGAAATCCTGGAATGAGCTGAGACCAGGCATCAAGGGATTGAGAAAAACCCTAGAATGAGCTGAGACTCAGCATCAGGGGATTGAGAAAACCTTCTTGGCCAAAAGGGGGAAGAGTGAAATGAGACAAAATAAAGTATCAATGGCTGAGAGATTCCAAACAGAGTCAAGAGGTTATCCTGGAGGTTATTCTTACGCATCAAACAGATATCACCTTGTTAGTTGAGATGTAGTGGAGAGGCTGGAGGGAACTGCCTGAAAACGTGGAGCTGTGTTGCAGTAGCCATGTTTCTTCAAGATGACTGTATATTGATACAGCTTTTGCAGTGTGACTGTGTGATTGTGGAAACCTCCTGTCTGAGGCTCCTATTATCTACCTTATCAACAAATGAGTAAAACATGGAATAAAAGTTACAGAAGGAAATACAAAAAAAAAAAAAATTCTTGGGCTAAAACACCTTAATTTCTATGCCAAGATAAATTCAGCATGAGGAGAGGGATGCAGGGAGTAGGAAGTCCCTCGTAGAGACCCTAACTTTCGGAACCACATGAGGCCTGGGATTTGAAAATGGGCTCAGAATCAGATTATAAAAGAAAATTTTAGCCGATGCTCCAAATTTGGTGTCCGAGGGAGTAATAGAACCAGGATTTTAAAAACGTTTTGGAAAGTGAAAAATCACAGTGGGACAAGTTTATCTGACTATTCCAAATTCCTGTACAGCATCCATCACTAAACACTTGCCACTTTTCTTTAAAGCTGAATGTCATTTGCACAGAGTTATACTTTCAAGAATCTCAGTTTTCCTTCCATTATTCAAAGTTCATAGACCTGTCAGTTTATTGACTCTTTAGCTTCTGGGTTTTGCAAATAAAATACTAACTCCCTTAGCATCTTTTATACAATAATCTCAGAGTACTTTATATATAATAAGGAATTCACCCTTCATTGTCCATCCACAGAGAGAAATGGAGGCACAGAGGTTTGATCAGTTCTATATGGTGGTCAGGATCAGCTCCCAGAGCAGAAAACAGGCAGCCAAAATGTAAACTTTTCAGGCCATATGGCTGGGCTCAGCTGCCTGGGATAGGAACCAGATATTCTGGCATTCTGTCTTTGGCCTTTAGAATCCAATCCCAGCAAACAGCAAGATGCCCAGAAATACGGATTCACGTCATTTGTTTCATCTACACCAGAGACAAAAAGCAAGGGAAAGTCACTCTGCATTGTGTGCTGGTGTCCCCTGCAGACCAGGTTAAGTGCTTTGGAAGCCTCACATCCTGGTCCATTTCATAGGTGGATGTGGAAGAAACATCACCAGGGTGTTGCTCCCAGAAGGGTCCATATGTTCCACAGGGAACTTGGGACCTGGAGCCAAGCTCAGTGTTTATTTTGGTTCTTCCATATTCCTTCAGAAAGTCCGTTCACCGAGACCGTGGTGTCAGCTCTCTGGAAGAGTCACGCTGGCATAGACTGTGATGGAGTTTAGTTCCTGGAGGCAAAGCAGAAGTCTGTGAGCAGAGGGACCAGGCGCTAGAGTCACAGGCTGCAAATGGAAACAGTGCTGCTTAGCCAAGGAAAAGGTCCTGGGGATCCTACAGCATAGGGGCTTGCTCGGGGCCGATCTCTGTTGGGACACGGCTGGAGATAGAACTCGAGAAAGGCCCCAGCTCCTTTCAAAGCACAAGCAGGCCACTGGGCAGGTGGGAAGACCTGCCCAGACCCCAGAGTGAGCTATGGCTCACCACCCAGTGCCTTCTTCCCTTTCTGCCTGCTCCCTTCCCTTGTCTTGTAAGGAAAATCATTAGACTTGGGGCACCATTTGGAGAAGCCAAGAGAGTTTTAAATTGCTGAGTTTTAGAAAGGACTAGTGAGACCCGGAATGGAGGGCAGAAGTGGTACTGGCGGAATAGTGGGAGGGAAAGGGTGATTGAGGGAAAAGACCTCTCACAGAGGAGATTTAGAGAAAGAAAGAGATGCAATAGGGAATTTAAGATTTTCCTCCGGAACGTATGAAATATAACATACTGCTCTCGTTCCTTAAGAAAACTTCAGTACTTCAGTAACAATCTATATTATTTTTAAAGCCTTTGAAGTCAGATTTATGCTTTTTTAATCCCCCCTCAGATATGACATTGTACAAGATGAAGATCATGTGGCCATTTGGGCACATCTGGGGTGTGCACCATAGGAGCTCAGAAGAAGAGAGGTAGATGCTATGGATTTCTGTGGCCTTCCATTTTTGGTTTCTTTCCTAAAAATGCTTTAGTTTGGCTGGAGCTACGATTTCAGCCCAGAATTTATTTCTGTACATTTACATCTGTCCGAAGTAAATTTAATCCACGCTGATCTTGCAATGCATTAGAATACGCAAGTCTCATTCTGCATTGCAAGTATTCTGATTAAACAAGCCTGGTCAGGACCTCGGCTTGAGCATTTTTACAAAACTCACCCTGTGATTCTGTCCTACAGCTGGAATAGAGAAGCAATGGACTCAACTGATTCCCAAGGATATATGTGCATTAGAATCACTTGTGATGTGCTTTTTTTTTTTAATGTGTAAGTTCCTAGACATTCCTGGAGAAGGCTCCAGGAATCTTTATTTTTAACAGACATGCCAACTGATTTTGATGTGGTCCTTGGCCAACTCTCCGAGTAATAAATGTAAGAGTAGGGTGCAAGCCATGACCCCAACGGAACAGATGTGAGGGGTTTCACAGAAGTACTTCAACCAAGGCCACAGATGCCAATTGCTGTCTGCTGTTGGGGCCTAACCTCACCATTCAGAACTCCTCAGTTTGTTTTATGCAGCTCAATGAAGATGCTTCCCTTTCCCCTCCTCCACCATTCCCTCTCTGCAGAGAAGAGGTACTGAAAGGTTCCTCACCTGGACAAATGCTGGGACAGGTGCTGGGACAGGTGCTGGGACAGGCTCTGTGGCAGCAACGTAAATGGTGGTGCAGGGGTCCTGAGCTGGCAGGGCATCAGGTTTATTCTGAACAGCCTACACAAAAAAGCAAAGAGAGCAGGAGATCAGTGGAGCAGAGAGTTATTTATTGCCCACCCAGCTCTCCCTGGAGAGATGCACAGATACAAGAGGCATTGAATTAGAAAAGTCATTTGGTCCAGCCTCCTTCCCAGGTGGAAATTCTTATCCAGCATCCATGGAACACAATTTTCCAGACTTTGCTTGGACTCCCCTAATGAGCCCACAGCCTGGAGAGGCAGCCTCTTTTATTGTAAGCATTCCCCAGCTATTGTAAAGGTCCTCTTTAGCATGAACCAAAGTCAGTGTGGCTCATTGAGGGTCAGCTGAAGGGGATGGGATCTTCATAGTACTTAGTCCATTTCGCTCATGTCACTTGCTGTATGCAGAATTCATTTCATCCCTGTACTTCTGTTTTTGCCATTTCTTCACTCTAACATGGTTTCTTGTTATTTCTCTCTCCTGCCCAACTGTTGAACTTAATAATAGCACATATGTAAGTGTGTTAACATTTACACAGTTCTTCACATGTTTTCTTGTTTGCCTAACTACAACTCTCTACGGTACATACTGCAGCTACTTACATTTTGTAGATGAAGTAGATAAGGCTCAAAAATGTTGGGTACTTTCCTAATGAATAAATGCAAGAAGCACCCAAAGCCAGGAGTCCCACCAAGGCCTTCTAATTTTAAATTGCATGCTCTTTACATCATACTCTTCTTTGGTTACTCTAATTTATGATGACCTATCCTTTACCTAAATTCCTCAGGAGTTTAAAGTCTAATTCACATATTATGGCACTTAATTATATGGTGTAATTAAAACACTGAAATGTTCACTTGTCATTTCTCCAAACAGATTGTAAATTTCTATAGAGAGAAATAACTATCTTCCTTTGCATTCCCACAATACAGTGCTGGGCACAAAAAACAACATACAGTTGATTATTTGCTGACATGACTGAATGAATTCAAATCCACAATACCAGGAGCAAATCAGCATGGGGGTAAATTGAGACCACATCCCTATATGATGGCATAACTTATGCCATGGAGACAGCATTTTAACACACTTTGTGTATACTGGCATAGGATAATGTTTGTCTTCACTTTCTCCGGATATAGAGAAAGAATTGAAACTATAGCATGTTTTAATGGGAGAGAACTTGGAATCTGATAGAAGGTTTAAGGAAATGGAAAAGTTTACTGAAGTAAAGAAGACTCAGGGTGGGGCATAATCTTTCTTCACATATTTGATGGGTTGCCATGTAGAAGAAGAACCAGATTTGTTCTGTAGAGTCTTTCAGGTTTAAATCTGAAGGTTTAAATGAAAACTGGAATTGTATTGAAATGGTGTGGTTTGACATAATGAAGTTCTTTCTAATAGTAAGAAGTGCTCAAATGTGGAATGATTTGCCTTGAAAAACCGTGAGTTCCCCAGCACTGGAAGTGCTCAGGAATAGGCTAGGCCAGTGTTTCTCACACTTTAATACATATATGAATTACCTGGAGCTTTGTTAAAAGGTAGGTCCTGTTTCAGAAAATCTGGAATAAGGCCTGAAATTCCACAGTCTAATAAGTTCCTAGGTGGTGCTGATACCGCTTGTCCACAGACCATACTTTAGTAAAAAGGAGCTAGTCTACACTCTGGAAGTAATGTTTAAGATATTTCAAGCAGAAGTTGATAGTTCAAAACGGGTGATTTTTCAATATCCCATTCAATTTTTAGATATTCCTTGGAGAATATTTGAATTTAAAGGAAGACTTTCTGGCAACAATGAAAAGGATGAGAAAAATGTGCAAACAGTTTCTTGAGATGCAATCCTTCCCTGCCTTAAGAGAATTTAAGTTTGACCTAACCCAGAGGTGAGAGGTAGAAATAAATTACTTAACGTTTTTTTTTTGTTGTTGTTTGTTTGTTTTTTTAACATGGGCAGGCACCGGGAATCAAACCCAGGTCTCCGGCATGACAGGCGAGAACTCTGCCACTGAGCCACCATCGTACCATCCAAATTACTTAACCTTTTAACATTTAATTAAGAAGCTTTAGAAAGGAAAATATATATGTAAAGGAAATCACCCGTAACTATCAACCTAACATGGCTCGCATGTTGTTATATTTCTCTTCAGGTTTTTTATATCCAGGCCAAAAAAAATTTTTTAACATAATTGTAATCATTTACTACTCTTTGGATCTTGGTATTTTCATTTAGCCACTGATTTGCACAACTTTGCAAGCATCTTTTACAAGCAACTCGAAGGGCATTATTCTCACATATTCTTTGTGAACAGTGCTCCCTTGGAACTGTGCAAGACAGTAACCTCGATGAGACCTAGAAGACTTTCCCAGCAGATAGTAAACATGTGGTAAGTAATTTTTCATGTTATTATAGTCTTTGTGATGATGTTGTATAGCCATTATAGATAAGAAAAAAGGAGATGATAATTTTTTAATAGTTGTCCTTGTTGTTACTGATTTTATAATAATACTATATGGGCATTGCACAAAAGAACAAAGGAAATGGTAAAGATGTGAGTCAGTCTAAATGCATACTGATGTATAAAACAATAATGCCCTGGGAGCTGGTTTGAAAGTTTTATGCACCCCAGAAAAACCATGTTTTAATCTGTATTCAATCTTGTGGGGGCAGCTGTTTCTTTTAATCCTAATTCAATATTTTAGGGCAGAAACCTTTGATTAGATTATCTCCATAGAGATGTGGCGTGCCCAATTGTGGGTGTGGCCTTTGATTAGCTGGAGATGAAAGAGGAAACATTTTAAGGAGAGCTCAGAGCCGACAGAGCAGACAGAAACTTCAGATCAGAGCTCTCACAGACGCTAACACTTGGACAACAGAGACATGGATGTTTAGAGATGCTTGGAGCCCAGGAGATGTTGCCATGAGATGTTAAGCAAGCCAGAACCTGGAGAGAGCCAAGAGAAGCCACAAGATGAAAACCAGCCCTGAAAAAACCAAAAGTAGGAACTCCCACAGAACCAGAGGCTGAAAGCAACGGAGCCCAGAAGCAAGGGACCAGCAGATGCCAGCCACATGACTACCCCACTGACAGACATGTTCCTGACCCATCAACCTTCCTTGAATTAAGGTACCTTTCCCTGGATGCCTTAGTTTGGACATTTTTATAGCCTTAGAACTATAAACTTGTAACTTATTAAATTCTCCTCTTTAAAAGCCATTCCAGTTCTAGTATATCATATTCTGGCATCTTCCAAACTAATACACCTTGCATGTTTAAAATAAATATGAAATTAAAATACTGACAAAATGGAAAATAAGTCAGTAGGATTTAAGTGGAGTTAAAGTATTATTGGGCCCTGGCATTGATCAGGAAGAGAGTAATATACTATAATAAGTCAAGGATGCATCTCATAATTTTTAGGGTAGCCACTAAAAGAATAGAAACCATTGTTTACTAAAGGAGAAGAAAATGGAATAATAAAAATACAATTTAAAAATCTTTTCTCAAGGTTCATGGGTGGTTCAGTGGTAGAATGCTTGCCTCCATGTGGGAGACCCAGGTTTGATTCCTGGACCATGCACCCCCCCAAAAAATATATATATATGTATATATATATATAATAACAAAAATAATCTTTCCTCAAAGAAATTCTAGACCCTGTTAGCTTTGCCAATGAATTCCACAAAATATTCAAGGGGCAAAATAACACCCAGCCTTCTCAGACAGTTCCAGGAAGCAATAAAAAGGAAATGTACCCTCTAGTAGGTTGAAATGTGGCCTTATTTGGAATCAGGGTCCTTGTGGAAGTAATGAAGGCAAGGAAGGATCTTGAGATGAGCTCATCCTGGATTAAGGTGAACCCTAAATCCAATAACAAGTATTCCTAAAAGCGACAGAAAAGGAGATGACCCAGAGACACAGAGAGGAGAAGGCCATGAGAAGATGGAGGAAGAGATGATAGTGATGCAGCTATAATCCACAGGCCACCAAGGATTGCTAGAGTCACCAGGGCCTGGGAGAGACAAAGACGTATTTTCCCCCCTAGAGGCTTCAGAGGAAACAGAGCCCTGCTGATATCATGGTTTTGGACTTCTGGCCTCCAGGATTGTGAGGGAATAAATATGTGTGGTTTTAAGCCACCAAGTTTTTAGGCAGTGGTCCTAAGAAACTAATGCACATTCCAACTCATTTTGTGATGCGAGCATAATCAAGTTACCAAAACCTCCCGAGGGCATTATAAGAATGGAAAACTACAAGCCAATTTCATTCAGAAGCATAAATGAAAAAAAAAAGTCATGATTATCTCAATAGATGCAGAAAGAGTGTTGATAAAATCAATCAATTCAAGATGAAATGTCTTAGCAAATCAAGAATAAAAAAAATACTCTTAACCTGGTGTGCTGGCTTGAAACTATTATGTACCCCAGAAAAGCCATGTTCTTGAATCCTGATTCCATATTGTAGGGTGGGATAGTTTGATTAGATTGTTTCCATGGAGATGTGACATACCCACTTGTGGGTGTGACATTTTGATTAGATAGAGATGTGACTCTGTCTGTTCAAGATGGGCCTTCATTAGTTTATTGGAGGCCTTTAAAAAGGGAGACATTTTGTAGAAAACACAGTTGCCTCAGAGTCAACAGAGACACAAACACTTAGAGATGGTTGGAATGCTGACAGAGAGAGCAGATGCCTGGACACAAACATTTAGAAATGCAGAGCCCAGCAGACGTTGCTATGTGCCTTCCCATGAGATATTAAGCAAGCCAGAAATTAGAGTTGTGTCCCAGAAGAGCTAAGTGAAGGCCCAAAGATGCTTAGAGAGGAAACCACTGGCATCAGAAGCTGGAAGCAAAAGAACTGGGCACCAAGAGATGCCAGCCATGTACGCACCCATGTGACAAACATTGGCATTTATTCAGAGTCAAGGTATCTTTTTCTGGATGCCTTAGTTTGGATATTTTTATGGCCTTAGAACTGTAAACTTGTAATTTAATAAATCCCCTTTACAAAAGCCAATCCTTTTCTGTTATCTTGCATTCCAGCCACTTTAGCAAACTAAAACATCTAGTAAAAAGGCAGTTAGAAAAAACCTTCAGCAAATATCATAGTTCATGATGAGGTCCTGGAAGTTTTCTTCTTGAGTCTGGTACTGTACAAAGACACCACTGTTACCAGTTCTATTCACCACGCTGAGGGACATACCAGCCGGTATTAAAAGGCAAGGAAAGGAAGAGAAGATTTGTGGCTTGGAAAATGAAAAAAAAAATAAACCTATTTTTCACAGATGATGAGTTGTGCACAGAAAAAAATCCAAATAATCTATAAATACATGACAAGAATTTATAAATGAGTTTGGCCATGTTGCTGAATAAAGGTCACTATACAAAAAAAAAAAATTGCATTTCTGTATGTTAATAATCAACAGAATCTAAACATTTTTTAAAGATAGCATTGAAAATAGTATCCCAAAATATCAAATACGGAATAATAAATTATGTAGGATGTACAAGCCCTCTTAGGCAAAAAGCAAAACATCATTTAGAGAAATTAAAGGTATAAATAAAGGAAGAGATATCCATTTTTGTGAATTGAAAGACTCAATACCATAAAGATGTATGTTCTACTCAAACTGATCTACAGAGCCCATGTAATCCCAATTAAAATCTCAGCAGGATATTTTTTGGGGGGAATAGGGTTGATTCTAAACTGATTCTAAAACATGAAAATGCAAAGGACCAAAGAATGTCCGAGAACCCTTGAAGAAGAAGAAGAAGGTAGGAAGGTTTGCTTTACTGAATATCAAAACTTATAATAAAACTATAATCAAGGCAGTATAGTATTGTTGCAGGGATAAACAAATATACCCATGAGGCAGAATAGAGCCTTAAAATAGATCCACCGGGATAGGAACCTTTGATTTATGATGAAGGTGCATTGAAACAGGGAAAGGACAATCTTTTCAATTAATGGTTAGTAGGCTAGTCATGTGGAAAAAAATGAAACTGAGCCCTCTCAGACTATAACCCAAAAAACCTTTACAGTCATATTACAGTTATAAATGTGAAAGAGAAACCATATAGCTTTTAGAAATAGGAAAATATCTCAATAAACCTCAGAATAATGAAAGATTTCAAATAGTACACAAAAAGAACTATCAAGAAGAGATAATAAATTATTCTATATTAAAATTAAGAACTTCTCTTTATCACTAATGAATTGCTAAAGAAAGCCACAGAATGAGTAAAGGTATTTGCTACATACATAACTGCCAAAGGGTCATACCCAAAATACATAAAGAGCTCCTACTAAGCCATTAAATAAAGCTTGAAACTCAAGGAAAATGGTCAAGAGATTTAATAGACATTTTAAAAAGAGGATGTTACTATGGCCAATAAACTTATGGGAAGTTGTCCAACTTCCTTAATAATTAGGGAAATGTAAAATAAAACTACAACCTGGAAATCCCAGTACTACATGCATCCCCAAAAGAATTGAAGGTAGGAACTTGAGAAGATATTTGCACATGCATGTCCATAACAGCATTATTCACAATTTCCAAAAGATGGAAACAACCCAAGTACCACAGAACAGATGAATGGATAAATAAAATGTGGTATTGATATAAGATGGAATATTATTCAGCCATAAAAAGGAATGAAGTCCTGATACGTATGGCAACAATGAATGAACCTTGAGGACATCATGTTGCATGAAATAAGCCAGCCACAAAAGGATAAATAATGTATGATCTCACTGATTTGAATAATTAGAATAAGCAAACCCATAGAGTCAGAATCTAGAATATAGATTACCAGGGGATAGATGAGGATGCAGAATGGGAAGTTAAGACTTAGAATGTACCAGATTCCTATTTCCAATGTTGGAAATGTTTTGGTATGGATGATGATGATGGCAGCATAACATTGTGAATATAATTAAAAGCACTGAAATATATATCTGAATATGATTAAGAGTGGAAATGTTAGGTTGTATATAAGGTACAGAATAATATTTTTTCTTAAAAATCTATGAGACATGACTCCCAGGGATTTAAACCTCCCTGGCAATGTGGGACATGACCCTGGGGATGAGTCTGGCCCTGGCATTGTGGGAGTAAGAATATTTCTTGACCAAAAGGGGGAAGGAAAAGAAACAAGGTAAAGTTTCAGTGGTTGAGAGATTTCAGATAGAGTGGAGAGATCATCCTGGAGGTTATTCTTATGCATTATATAGATATTCCTTTTTAGTTTTTCTGCGTGTTGGAGTAGCTAGAGGGAATGCCTGAAACCACTGGACGGTAGTCCAATAGCCTTGATTCTTGAAATGAGTGTATAACTATATAACTTTTATGGTGTGACTGTGTGATTGCGAAAACCTTTTGACTGACACTCCCTTTATCCAGTGTATGGGCAAATGAGTAAGAAAATAAAAGACAATCAATAATAGGGGGGATAGGGAGTATGAGACAACAAAAAACAAATAAATAAATAAAACCATTAAATAAAAGTTACTATTTTTTTTAAAAAATCCATGGAACTACACACACAGTGAACCTAAGTTAAAGCATGAACTATGATTAATAGTCCAATTATAAAAATGTGCTATCATCAGTTGTAATGAATGTCCCCCACCAATGCAAGGTGTTAATAATAGGGTGGTATATGAGAATCCTGTGTTTTATGCATGATTGTTCTGTAAACCTACAACTTCTATAAATTACTAGGGGGCAAAAGAAATAAAAGCTCTGTTCCAGAGTTCATCTCCACATCATCAGAAGTGCCTTTATAGTCATCTGAGACAATTTTCCATGGTACTGATCAAAGCTGACTTTACCTCCACAATTTTACCTGAAAATTTGCCTACCCAGATGGTCAGAATGGACAGATTCTGGCCTATACATCATCTAGAGTTGTTTCATGTCTGTAAAACCACATCTTCATATCTAACCACGATCCTCTTAGCCTCCTTCTCTGTTACTTCTAGCATATCTGCTCCTCAATTTCATCATACCACCAGGTTTTCTTCTGTCTCAGTTTTTCAGTCCAATATCTATTCCCACACAGTTTTGATTTCTTTCCCCTCCAGCATGCATATTTCTTCTATCTCTTCAATCACTCACCAGCCAGAATTCTCAAGATTCTCCTTCATCCCTTAGGCACATAAAAAAAAAAAAAAAACCTCAACTTGGATCTGGCCAAACATCACAAATAGCCCTTATGATCCTTTTCTGCCCTCTTCAAGCTTGCTTGCTTTTCAAGAGGAGAGAATTTGGTAGAGTGGATCCACAGATTCCTAGAATGGCAGAGCTGGAAGGGATTTTATACACACATCATGTGTTTTAAGCTTTCTCCTTTTTTCATTATTGCTTTGAAGAAACACATGACCAGAAGATTACCCCAGTATTTGCCACTTTTTCAAATAAAAAACTGTCCCATCTAATACTGAAGTTAAGTGGCCTTTAGGAGAGCCCTTGTTCTTGATTTCTGATTCTCTATTTTGTGGCTCTGGAACCCATACAGAACCACAGATGTCAGATGCAGCAGGAGGACTGGCCAGGAACACGACAGGTCCATCCCAAGGCCAAAAAATAAAAAGACAAAGCTATAGGACTTACACCTGATTTCTGGACTTGGGCGTAGATTGTAAGGCTTTTGGCTTCCACTTTTGACTCCAATTGGTCTGTTTTACCTGGGGAAAAGAAACCACAGTGCTTATCTTCCTGTGACCCCAAGCATGAGCTCTTTGCTCAGGTCTGTGTGGTCTCCACTGCTTGCTGCATACCCACCTTTCCTAAGAGCACCAGTGTGGGCTCATAGGGATAAAGCACAGAGTCTCACCCCCTTGCATATTTTCTACATGACACTAGGTTATTGAGCTCTCTGGGCCTATTTCCCCATTTGTGAAACGTGGTTTGAAATACCTGCCTTACATTTCTGGTATGATGATAAAATGAGATATTACTTGTAAGGTGCTTAGAAACACTGTTTAGCAATAGTAAAACCCAATAGGTGCTCGATATTGTTCTCGTTGGTGTTATATTCAATTATTTTCATCTCTATTGTCTGATGTGTAAATCTGGTCTCCTGTGTTCTTTGAGGCAGGGATAGTTTTCTACCTATTCATATTCTCTAGCAAGTAGCACATTGTTTTACTCACTGCTTTCTCACCTTATTGTTTCTGTGAGACAGGGGGAAGGCAGGGGAGAGTGGAAAAGGGATGATCCACCTGAGGTTATTTGGGAAATAAAACTACAGTGATATTCTGTTGTTCTTCATCTGGAAACTTTGCTCAGGGCCATGGGCTCTGGCAATTAATACATTGCAGAACATTTTAATTCTAGCCAAATTTTAAAAAAGGGTTCTTTTTAAATTATAGAAGAAATTCATTCTTGTTATAAAAATTTTAATTTTTAGAGGTATATAAATTTCCCCGTTAACCAACCCAATTCTATTCCCAGAAGTAACTAACTGCTTTTATCAGCTCTGTGCAACTGAACTTCCTGCAATGGTGGAAATGTATCTGCACCATTTAAATCAGTAGCCACAAGCCACAGTGTTACTGAGCACTTGAAATATAGCTATTGCAACCGAGAAACTCAATTTTAAATTTTATTTAATTCTACTTAATTTCAATACCCATATATCGCAAGTGGCTACCATATTGGACAGTGAAATTGGACATTTGCCATACATTTTTTTTTTTTTTACATGAATGGGGTCATTCTATACACTGTTCTCTCTAATTTGACCTTTTTACTTAAAATACGTTGAGGATCTATTTCCACGCTAGCGCACTGGATCTATCTCATGTTTTCTAATGTTGCATGGTATCTTTTGCATGTATATCAAGCAGCAGTGAGGTGGATGGTGGGAAAGTAACAGATTCAAGCATGAGGCCTTTTAGGGCACTATTACAAAGTCCAGGCAAAGGCATGATAGACATACTTTGTACCAATTAATCTATCCTCTTAAAAAATTGGAAGCATGTCTCAGGGAATAGCAATTAGGAGAGGCATATTTTAAGTTGGCAGAGAAAGGCATAGTATGCGTGTGGTAGAATGTGCTGTGTGGAGGTGTGATTTGTAGGAAGGCAATGATGGGAAGTCATTGGGGAAGCTTAAAAAATTCAGGAAATGTGAATGTGTGATTTTCTTGCATGGAGTGTGGGCATGGACTGCCTGATGGTTCCAATGTCACCATTTTGTTCCGGGTTGGTCCTGGCTGAGGAATAAATGTGTATGTAAGTGTCTGTGTGTCTGCATGTGTCTGAGTGTATAATGGAGGGTCAGGGGAGCATGGGCTAGGCGGCAATTGGAAGTAACAGAGGGGCTGCAGGCAAAGTCCTTTGCAATATACCCTTTCAGTTCAAATCCACAACTGTTTACAAAGTGGGTAACACTTGACCAGCTTCGTCTTAGGTTCTGTAGGGGATTCAAACAAAGTTGAGGACAGATTCAAGTCAAGTCCCTGAGGACTTTGTCTTGCAGGTCAGCTCAGGCCAAAATTTAGAACTGGGGAGATGCCACAGGGGTCAGACAAATGGAAAAAGTGAGGGTGACTATTGCCTCTCAAAAATATCACTGATCAAGATCATTTAGTCTCGTTTTATTCCCAGTGCAAGTTTTCAGGAGTCTGCTCAACTCTACCCAAAGTCAGAGAGGCCTTAGAGTCTAAAGGAAAAGATCATGGTCTTAGAATTAGGACATCTACATTCTAACACTCATTAGCTGTGTGGCATTGGACAAATCATGTTATCTCAATGAGTTTTGTTTCTTGCCATAACTATGAAACGAGAGTGTAAAGAGCCTAATGTCTTTTTCAGCTCTCACCTGAAACATAAACTTTTTTTGTACTATCATGTCTTCAATAATTTAAATCTGTTCTAGGCATTGTTCCCAGATGCTCCCTGTAATGCCGTCTGCTGACCAGAGGACTTAAACATTGATGTCAACTTATCTACATTGAGATGTGTCTATGTATCTATTCATACCATTGTATCTATCATATATATAAGTATAATTATATATATGTATTATATATAAATATATATATATTTCATCATCATCTATTTATGGAAGATTTAAAAAGAGCATGGGTTAGGATCCCAGCATCTTTACTACCCAGTGAGTAAATGAATCTCTCTATACCTTAGTTTTCTCATTTTTGGTATCTCATTGTGCCCTTATAATCCAAGCCAAATGCAATTGCCATATCTCACATTCTTAGGCTCTCACCACAGTTTATATTTGAATCACACACACCCATTCCCCCACCCCCACCAGCTCTTAGATGGAGGAAATGAGAAAAAAGTAGGTGGCTAGTCCATGATCTAGATTTTCTTATATAAGCAAAACCAACATTAGAGTGCTGAGGTAAGGTTTTTCTGAGAAGGTTCTGTGTGAATAACATTGGTCTACTGAAGAAGGAGATCAGCCATCAGCTTGGCATTATGGGCATCAAATCCTGTCCCCGCCATGGGAAGGCCAGTCAGGGCTTCTTTACTGGCCTTGGCGCAGGACATTTGGACTCCAGTGTGGGTGGGTGATGCACAGTGTGGCTGCGGGGAGCGCAGTGCCCTGCGATATTGAACTATAGGACAATTTGGGGGAAGGCCAGGAGATACTACCTCTATAAACTTAAACTTCAGGGCAATAATTGGGGCTTAATGGTTTCTGTCTACCCTGGGTGATGAAATTTCCATGCTATTTAGTTTGACTTCAAGCAACCTCTCAAATGGCATAATTTCCCAAGGTGAGTCAGAATTTGTGCTCAAACCCTAGTAAAAATTACTCCCTCTGCTGCCTACTGATGACCTGTGGACTTTCCCTGTGGAAAGAGCACTGGAAGTTGGAAGATACAGTTATAGTTCTGTTTCTTCCCCAACCAGCTGACCTTGCAAAAGTCACTTAGCCTCTCTGTGCCTCTGCTACCCCACTGGTAAGGCACATAGAAACAACTACCTTGCTTCTCTCAGAAGTATATTGTGAAGGTAAAAATAAATTATAAAAAGGTTTCAATCTTTGGGTGAAATTATCTGGGGGAAAAAAGGCTATAAAATCTTGATATTACTCAGTAATTATAACTTTTCTTGAATGAGGTCCAAGAATTTTCTTAATTGAGCTCCTTAGTAAATATAGTTGAGCCTCTTCTCTAGGCTCCTTTAGCTCTCTGGACCCCTTTAGCATTCTTTACATACCTTGTCTGCAAGGCCAGCCATATTGACCTGAAATTATCTGTGTATGTGTCTGTCTCCTACATTAGACACCTGTGGCTTTTCTCTCTTTTTATCTACATAAGCCTAGTATAAGGGATCAGGACATGTTGAATTTGGCTGAATTAAGCAGAGACCTAGAATATGTTTATTTAGTGGTTTTGTTGGTTCTGTTTTGTTTTGCTTTTGCAAAGGTGGCTCCATCTGGAAAGCCAGAGTGATAGAAGCAAGTCTGTGAGAGGTGCCCCACTTACAGAAAGAGTCTGATAAGAATCTATTGTCAGACACCTACCTCTTCTTCTCAACAGTTGTCTTATCACTTGCAGAATCATGATGACACCAATGCTGCTCCCTAAAATCAGCCCAACATACAGTCCCCACTGTGTTGATTCTAAAAAAGAAAAAAGTCAAAGGGCAATCTAAAGGACTGTGAGAGTAAACCCATCCCACATGCAAGTGGGGAGATGGATTCTCATGTTTTCTTCCTACATCCTCTCCCAAGGTTTACATTCAGGTGCATGGTTTTATAGACCAGCATTAGACTACTGAAGATTTCCATATCTGTTTTCCTGTCTTCATTTATCTCACTATATTCAACTTTCATATTGCCAATATCCATAAGGCGTTTTCCATTTAGAAGCCTTATTTTCACTCAAGAACCATATGTCTACAGCTAAACTTATCTTCCTCTCTCCGAAGTCAATTATTATGTCCAGTTTCTTTATTTTTAAATCTCTAATGTGAACTGTATCCATTTTGGTAAAAAGAACATGAGGGCTCCACGTGCTGTCCATACACCCCCCCACTATTCTCAAGAGACACTGGGAGGAAGAAAGATTTTACTTTTCTTTGTTTAAAAATAAGCACTACAGTGCTATTATTGTCCTTGCATGCAAATAACCATACTGAATCCACCAGACCTGAACTGAAAGAAAAGCCGGTCATTTTCCTCTCAATCATTTCCTGTATTTAATAATAGCCCCGGAGTACCAATCACCCAGGCTCACAATCGGGGGTCAACTTTTATTTCTTTCTCTCCTTTTCCCACTTTTACCATATCCTTCTGAACAGAAGCAGCACTTTGGAAAACAGTGCATGAGATCTACTGCCTTAATGAACAAGATGTTTACCTCCATAAAATAATAATAGACAACGACTGAACACTCACAACAGGTCAGGATTTTTTCTGAGTGTATTGTATATCCGAACATTTTCTTTCTTTCTTTTTTTTTTTTTTTTTTGCATTGGCAGGTACTGGGAATCGAACCCAGGTCTCCTGCATGGCAGGCAAAAACTCTGCCTGCTGAGCCACTGTGGCCCACCCCCAAACATTTTTAATCCTTACGAGAATCCAATGTAGTTGGCACTCTCATCACTCCTACTTGTGCATAAGGAAGCAGTCAGGGAGATCATCAAGAGCTATAGCTTTGTCTGAATGCTGAAGACAGACTTCTTGGAAACTTAGAGAGACTCATGGGCTTGTCGTAAGTTAACCAGTGTAGTAACAGGGAATTAGTTACTTAGATAGCAACCCTAAGACACTAGGGTTCCAAGTAATGTACAGCAATAGGGTTCTAAATAATGATGCCAATAAAAAGTAAGGGGAAATCATAAGGATAATTGTGGAGTAAGCTTGCTTCTTGTTGTTTTGTTTTTGCTTTTGTTTGTTTGCCAATCATTTGATATTATTTTCTCACATGGTTCAATTATCTCCACAAGAATGTCTTCAAGGTAGTAGCAAAGGATTATGGGCTGATGGGTCTTGCCAAAGGGTGTCTAGGAACTTGCCCCTCCGGTTCATACATTTCCCCCTTTCCTCTGCCCTGTACTCTCTCTGTGATCTCTTGATGGGCCTAAAGCAAGATAGATGTTTACAAGATCCTGAGCAGGTCCTCTCTCAGCTAAAGTTAACAAAGGCTGTAATACTCTCAAACACATCAAAGACTGGGACAAGAGAACCGAGCACTACAGATTACAGCAGACACAGTTTAAAAGCTTGAGCTCTGGGATTGTTTGAGAAATACCTTCCTTTTGCTTCATGAGATTTAAAATGTTTATGGAGTTAAATGTAAAATTAAAAAAAAACTAATTTGAATTCTAAGTCTTCAAGTTAAATCTTACTCTTAACAGCTATTTCTTCCAGTTATTGGCTGGTTTCACAGGGAGTTTTCCTGCAGAAGTCACTCTTATTGCACTATTCACGGGTTGTTATGTAAAACTTCAGTCACTTCACAGAATCTGTGCTGATTATGCAAAGGATGAGAAGCTAATTAATGGCGAACATTAATGCAATTTAGACCAAGAAGAAATATCAACTTCAACATTAAAAATATAATTTTGAAATTTGAACTCTCCACAAGGTGGATCAACCATTTAAAAACAGGATTCGTTCTTGTGAATTTCAAACCGTCATATTATTCTTATGTCACTGTTGAAAGCAACAAATTAACATATTCCCCAGCTTGCTTGTTTTTGAAACTGCGATGCATATATTGAAAAGGGGAAAGGAAAGAATACGTGGGTTACAAAGGAATAAACTGCTTGCAGACATAATTCAGATGTTTACAGATACAGACTGACGTGCCCATGGATTGATAAAAGACGTTCACCCAGATCCAAGTGGACTTTCAGCCTGACAGCTAGCCAGAAGTTGCTTCTGGCTCTGAAAAGACTACCTTTTCCTTCCTAGGCCTTTCACACATCAGTCATCCTAAAGAATCTTACTGAACTGACTTGCTGGATGACTATTAATTAAAGATTCTGTTCTCAAGATTAAGTGTTCTAATCCTGCCAGATACCAACTTCACCAGACAATCATATGATCTGGTCAAAGAGCTAGTAAGAAAACAGAGAGTGCTGTAAGACTCCTGAGTTTGTGTAAAGCATGAAATTTGATCACTCCTGAAGCTAGAGGAGCAGTTTCATTTTGAATGGCCCCTCTGAGTGGTTTAGGGTCGCAGAGAACCCTCTGTACAGGATATATGTGTGTCTGTATGAGAGAAAGTAAAAGATTGATTGATTTAGGGCTTAAATTGCCAACACCAGGAACCTAAGAAGAAACCTCCCAAATCCTGAGATAACAGGCAGAGTCAACAGCCTAAGATCCATGTTTCATGAGTTCATGGACCTGATCCAGCAACTGGTTGTAGCAACACTTACTATTTTGAGACTATTTCCTCTCTTCTTTCATGTTAGGTATTTTGGGGCCTTCTAAACTAACAGCTAATTTAAGAACAAACACTCCAACAATTTACATCATTTTAAAAGGCACTATTTCTCTCAAATTTCATTTAAGAGGAAAAAGTAAAACCAACAAACAAGGTGGTGACTTTAAACTGGAAAATAACCCATGACAAAGCGGCATTGGTAATGCCTGCAAAGCCAGCCTCCTACCTCTCCCTCCTACCTGTGGCTGACAGCTCTGCCACCCACCTTCTTACATAAACTAACGACTGGGGCACATTACTGAGGCTCAGAATGACACCTGCCCCCTCTTTCTTTTCCAGGCCCTCAGGAGAATGGAGGCAATCTGCTAGCATTGTCCCACGACGTGAAGGACCTGCTTCTCCTCCAGCCTGACCTAAGGAGGCAACCTGGACACTGTCTTAAAAGATATTTCATAAATCTTACATTTCCTCTTAGTCTTTGGATATGGATTAATACAAATCTATTGGAAGAATGTTTAAGTTACAGAATCATGGACTTCTTTATCTTAATTTGTAGTACTCATCTGCCCCCAACTCATTAATTTTGTGTTGAGGAAACTGAGACTCAGAGAGGTGAAGCATACCTGTGGTCACAGAGAAAGCCCATGGAGGAGCTGGGATGACAGCCAGGACTGCAGACTTTCCAATTCGTGTTTAAGCCTCTTGGGATGCAAAGCAGTGGCTGGCTGTGATGCCACTTGAGTCAAAGCCCCCTGAGCTTTCAATCCACCCTTCACCATCCTCCATCCAATATGGGCCCATTTCTACCCCCATGGGCCACCCCCATACTCTTCTACTCTTCTTCCCACTCCACCCTCATCTGTCCACCCATGCCTGCCCAGCCTGGAGATCCAGGCCAATCTTTCTTCCTCTGATCACCTTTCCTGACCACTCCAACTTCTACTCTTCCTTCTCCATTGGACTCCTGTGTTTTGTGTCATGTATCTTAGAAACTGAGTTTTTCTAATATTATCTTTGCCATGGAGGCCATTTTCAGTGATGGCATTTGGAGCCAGATTGATGAATTCAAATTCTATGTTTACCGTTTGATAGCTCTGTGGCCTCAGACTGGTTACTTATACCCTCTGGGGCCTAAGTTTCTTATCTACAACATGAGCATAACAATATCTACGTCACAGAACTGTTCTGATGAACCAATGAGATTATGTAGGTAAACCACCCAGAGAGGCAGTGCCTAGTATCCCGCATTTGGTCAATAAATGTCAACTCCTTCCTCTGGCCTCAATTCCCCTACTTGCTGCTAGGTTCTTAGAGGCCAGAGGCCATCTCTTATGCAATCAAAAGATTGCAGTTCTCAGTATTTGGCACATAATAGCCGTTTGTTGATTGAAAGAACAAGGAGATGCGTTTGATCTCAAGATCCAGAGAATCCCTTCACCGATGTTGAGAGGGCTTCAGCCCCATCCTCTCTTTTACTTCTGACTTAGTTTCCCTATCTGTATAGCAGGTCCAAGGTTTTTTGCACTTGGTCCTGATCTATTTGATGCTATTTTCTAATTACAATATTTATATGGAAACTAAATATCACAGGCTTTATGGCCCTCAGGAATTTGGAGAACCATGGACATGCTACTTTTACAGCTTATTGGGGTCAGGCTGCTCGTGATGTGTATAAGTTTTGGAAATAATTTCCTGGTGGTTTCTAAGTCTTCACTCCTGCAGATCCATCTGCTCTACTCTGTGCTGTCTTGTATGCACAGTTCTACTGTAGATTTGAAGAGTCACATGGAGTGGATTCTATTGTATCAGGAAGCTTTCCACCATCTGGCAGGCTCACACCCTTTCTCTTCCTATTTCTGCACAAGTAACATCTTCCCTCTTTATCATATTAAGTTCTTCAACCCACACCCAGATTCCTTGGTGGTTTCTCTTTCTGCCCTCTAGCATTTATTAAGGAACTATCCTAAACAAATAATTCTCCCCATCCAAAGAGAAATTCTATTAGCAGTTTATTTAATGTAATAATAGTTTTCCACCTAGTAGCATACAGAAGTCCAACCTAGATTGTAAATTCCTTAAAGGTAAGTCTTATGCTTTATTTGCACCCTTCATCCACCTAATAAAAAACAGGGCAGGGGAGCACTGAAAATAAATTCAATGAACTAAATTAAGTTAGAGGCCATAGGGAATGAAGGTGGAAGAAAACGGTCCTGTATCTTTTCATTAAGAATCATCAAAGTGCCAAATATAAGATCCCAGAAGGAAAGCCACCTTCTGAATGGCCCAAGGCAGAAGCAGAAGAAAAAGAGCAATGGCCTACTTTACATGTGTTTTAGAATAACGAAATGGAACAAAGGGGAAGCTGTGCATCTGTGCTTTCAATACATCATCTATGCTCCCATTTCAATCACCCTTCTTCTGGTGGAAACTCCAGATCTCCCTCTTTTTGCTCAGTCATGTAGCACCTCTTGGAATGGTGACACTGAGAAATAAGAGCATAGGCCCCATTCTCCCTCATTCACAAAAAGACCTTATCCAAAGGTACTGGAAGTTTGGAAGTTTATTTCCCCCTGGTCCTCTTAGAAGTAGCTGCCTCGGGCTGGTTGAGGACTCCTATGCCATTTGTGAAGACTATTTTGCATGAGTCTCTACCCTGGGGTGCTCCATTATACCGCCTGTGGCTTAAACGTGGCAACTCGGCAGTAGCCATGCCTCCAAAGAAAATGCTAGAGTTTTTGTTGTCTTGGTGAAGTCTGTTACCACAGAAACACAAAAGCCTCTCGCAAGTCCCTAGATCTTTAAAGATAAAGAAAACAAAAAAAGAGTCTGAGAACCAAATGTCATTCACCCGAGGAGATACTGAGAGGCTAATGTAACCGTCTGAGAGCACCGGATCTCTTTCCTGCCTTTCATGTGGCAAAGCTGCCAGGGGGAAGGCACACATCTACCTGAAAAAGCCAACCATCTTCAAGAGATACTTTCTTGTTGGTGGTGGTTTCCACTCAAAATTGGGGTTAGGGGAGGATGCTCACAAACCATATACTAATTTAAGATCTGGGACCAGCCGATTTTTTGTAAAAATGTTTACAGAGTTCACAGCTTCCAGAAAAATCCCTTGTCCCTGACTCTTTCTACCAGGCTGTTGACGATTTGGAACATTCTCAGCCTATCCCAATAGCTCTGAGAGTAGGGCCAAAAGTGGCCCTCACAGTTGACCTGAGCTCCTAGGTGGTAAATTCCCAGAAAACCTGGTTCGTTAGCATGAGGCTGTGGCTGCACAACCTTCTGTTAATCCTGTGGTAACAAAACCCTTGGTGTTGCAGAGACTGCTAGTTGTGCCCCCAATACCTTTTCTCCCATTTTTTTGCAGTCATTCAAGTTTGTCATGTCCAGACAAATGGCTGCCCAGCTAAGGACTATACTCCTTGGTTTCCCTTATAGCAGGTGTGGCCTGGCCAATGAGAAGTGCCCAGCATTCATCCTTCTACCATTCTTGTTAGGTTTGCTAGATTGGAAGCACCATGGAGAGGAATCTGTCCCTATGCATGGCACATCTAGGTCACTCTGTAACTATAGAAGCTCTCTATTGGAGGAAATGGCCTTTGTTAGAGGGGGGAGCTCCCAGAACTCAATGGAAGGTGTCAGTCTTTTCATCCACTGAGCAAACTCAAACTTGCTGAGTTTTTTGCTAATCTACTGAGAAGTGTAAGAGGATGAGCTTCCAGGGGCATTCCCTTTTGAAAGAGTTATTTAGGATTATATATATTAACCATTCTAGCATAGGCATAACTATTTCAAAACATGGTCATTAAGGACAGGAGCAAGTTGCTCACTGTTGAGTGTTGACCAACACTGCTTCATGTGACCCTGTGAGAGTATTTTGTAGCACTCTAGGTTTTGGACTTTGCAGTAAAGATGCTTCATTACAGTAGATGTCAAAGTGCTTCTGACTGTAAAATACCAAAACGTCAGTTGGATAAGACCAAGAGCCTAAACAAAAGTCATTTAAAAAAGAAATAAAGAGCAAATGTATTCTTGGGTGGTTTACATAAGTCCTGTTAAGAGGCATTACTGATAGCACATTTCATTTGATCTCCTTACGTCAATAAGCACAGTGAGATTTCATTAATAAAAGTAAAAAAGAATCTGAAGATTACTTCCCTGATTATAGATGGTGAGGTGACCTCTAATAAACCCTCAAGTCCCCACCCTTTCATCCCAAGGTTGGGATTTCTCTTTGTATGCCTGATGAAAGAAAGTCTTTGTTAAACTAATGGTCTCTGCTTTCATTCAGGCCTCATCACATCTTGATGGATTACTGCAATAATGGGCTCTCCAAAACTAGTTCTCTCTCTTTTGCCTTTCCCTGTCCCAGACTATTCTCCACAGCACTGAGTTTTCTCTCTGAAATGCAAAACCGATCACATTACTCTTCTGTGGAAGACTCTTTATTAGCTCCCATCACCTACAGGATAACACAGGACAAGACCCAGCTGTGTCCGCTTTTCCCCTGCCTGGAATGTCTTCCTTTTATCTCTTGAGGGAATTTCTATTTATTCTTCAAACATGATATGTTTGACATGATATTATTATGTCACATCCTCTGTGATGCTTCCTCTGATCCCCTAAGTGTTCAACATTCTCTCCTCTTCCTTACCTAGTACATATTTCTGTTTCACACCTATTACACTTCTTTATTTATAGAACTATCTCCCTCATGAAGGGCAAAGTTCATGTCTTTTTCTCTTTGTCTACTCAATACCTAGCACAATGTTGGAACACAGCAGAGCCTCAATAAATGTTTTGTTGAATTAAACACAGTAAATTGATAATTAGTAGCATTCATTTGCAAACAAGAATAAGTGAGTGCTTGTTAGTCAAGATGTAATGGAGAGGCTGGAGGGAACTGCCTGAAAATGTAGAGCTGTGTTCCAGTAGCCATGTTTCTTGATGATGATTGTGTAATGATATAGCTTTCACAATGTGACTATGTGATCATGAAAACCTTGTGTCTGATGCTCCTTTTATCTATCTTATCAACAGACGAGTAAAACATATGTAATAAAAATAAATAATAGGGGAAACAAATGTTAAAATAAATTTAGATTGAAATGCTAGTGATCAGAGAGAGGGAGGGGTAAGGGGTATGGTATGTATGAATTTTTTTCTGTTTTCTTTTTATTTCTTTTTCTGAATAGATGCAAATGTTCCAAGAAATGATTATGATGATGAATATGCAACTATGTGATGATATTGTGAATTACTGATTACATATGTAGAATGGAATGATCAAAAGTTAAGAATGTTTGTGCTTGGTGTTTTTTGGTATTTAAAAAAAATTATTAAAAAAAAAAAGTGAAGGTACTAATTCAAACTCTGTTTTCAATATTTAGGCAACCTGAAGTTCTGGGATGGACACACTGCAAACCGGCTGTATGATCTAGTTCTGATGCCCTGTGGTCCCTGTCTCTGAAAGCAAGGTAAGAGATCTCTATACGGCAATCCTTTAATAGCAGTTCTCATTAATGTACGTACAAACTGAACCATAGAAGGACTCTAGAAGGAACTTCACTAGTCTAACCTTTTCACTTTCCTGATAATGAAACAGAGGCTCGAGAGTGAAACTTTCCTGATAATGAAACAGAGGCTCGAGAGTGAAACAGCTACCCTATGTGGGGTAGTTCTCTTGATGTCTATACTGAGTGGGATCCAGACTCAAACTCATGTGGTCTTCCCATGACACCATGTTTTCACTTCTTGTCCGTCCACACCCCACAAGGTCTTGCTTCATATTCAGTTAATGCTGGCTGACACTGGTATATACTTGGTCCTCAAAGTGAGTTAAATAGGTAAGAGTGTCTTGTCACATCTGCTTAGATTGTCCTTAAAGCCAGGTGCCCCTAGTGTAAACTTCATGGCCTGCCAGGAATTTGGTATGCACAAATTAAGTTCTTTTTAAACTTCACTGAGTAGCATGAAGAGTGTCCTCTCCTTTTTGAGGGATAGGCCTGGAGAAAGCATTTGCTGTCCTATATTTACTCCAACAGAACTGCTATAACCAGAGAGAGCTGTGTTAGGGCAAGAGCTACTGCTACCTTAGCCTAATGGAAAAAAAAAAGTACATTATTTTTATTGTGGTTGACAAGGCATTTTAACTGTATTATCTCTTCCACTAATACCTATGAGATTTCCAGGATTAGGCAACCCAGCTCTATCACTGGGTTCTGTATGTGACCTTACTTAACCTTTTTATATCTTTGTTTCCTCATCTGTGAAGTGGAGATACTAATACTTTTAATGTTATATGATTATGTGATGATTAAATGATATGACACATAACTGGCACATAGTAAACAATTAAGACCTGCCAGCTGTTGTTATTTATAGGTGAAGAATCTATGTCTCAGAGAGGCTAAGTGATGCATGCATGTTAGTAAAAGTGGCAGCATGGATCTGGGATCTCTGCTACATTCTATTAACTATGCAACACTGAGTTCTTGGACCTGCCAGCACATCCTGAATGATTGGAAATAGGAAGAGAGGTCTGATATGGGGAAAGCCTCTGAATGTGGTTTGTATGGAAGATGGGAAAGCAGCAAGACATATTTAGAAGGTAGACAGATGGTTGACTCTAGCCATGAAATGGCTGGGAGAGGCAACACAGGAGGTCAGGGTTACCAAAGACCCCTCAAATGCAGACTGCAGACCAGGTGGGACTTGCCCAGCTGTTCAACTGGGAATGCTTGGTGGTAGGGGATGGGGATGGGGAATCCTCTGTGCTACAGAACATGCCATGCTGGAGATCCAGCCTGTCTGGATTCCCTCATCCCCACATCTCTGGTCATCTGGGAGTTGACTTTGGGCAAGAATCTCCTTGTAATGACTCCACTGTCCCCCAATAAATGAGGAGATGAGACCAGCAGGGCATAAGCAATGCCTTGTAGGTCCAGGATCCTGTTCCTTCTGTCTCTGAGCCTTTCTGAGGCAGAGACACAAGATCTTTTGGTGGAAAGTGTCAGTGGTCTATCCTATTTCCAACATCAAATGGTTAGATCAGCTTTCTTAACCAGCTATCTCTTCCTTTTGATAATGGAATTATGATGCATTTCTTTCCAGAGTTGAACTGTCAGATGATCTAGGTTTAGGTAGTAACTCCATTAATTAAAAGCTGAAGAAATCTGAGGAGGTCCTTAAATGCTGAGAATTTCAGTTTCCTTGCCATGAATTTGAAATTCCTTGTCCGTAGAACAAGAATAAGGATAACACCTTCCTAGCAAAGTTATTATGAAGATCAAAAGAGATTGTACAATTGAATGTGCTTTGCCAATGATGAAGTGCTACTTGATTTATCATGATTCCCCTAAATTTACAGTCCAGGTGCTAGTCCCACCTTTCTCTCGCTCCTCTGGCTCCTCTGGCTCTCTTAGATTACCCACTCCTCTGAGTCCATTCCATAAAATAGAGCCTTCATTACATTCTGATTTTCATTACTGATCAAATATTTCTTATCTTACCTTTACAATGCATTGTTAGAGAGCAGAGATCATGTGTCATGTCTATTCCCAACTTCTTATAACATATGTGACCAATAAACCCTTATGGATGCTTCGGAACTGTCCCACCATCAATGGGCTTGGGAGTCAGGGCCTGCCACCTGCACTTCCCCACCCAGCCACCTCTACAGGCTGGAGCAGGGCAGGAGGGGAGAGGAAGGATCACAACTTGGAGACCTGAGTTCTGGGTTTGGCTCCACCACATCCTGTTAGTTTCCTCAACTGTGAATGGGGTATACTGAAGGCACTACAGTAGTTATGAGGAGAGCTCCCTCATTGACCACCCATGGAAGGAGAGCTCCCTCACTGACCACCCATAAAAGGAGAGCTCCCTCACTGACCACACGTGGAAGCGTTCTCCAAACCATAAAGAAAATGTAAAGTATTGTCACTGAGAAGAAGATCACAGGTGTGGAAGCCAAACAATCAGTCCAGGTGGCAACTAAGCCCCTCCCCATCGCGTGGTGCATAAGCCACTAAGAAGGCACTCACCTGGGGAGTCTTGCTGGCATCTGGACCATGGGCTGAAGGTGTGGGAGTGGTTGCTGATGGGGTTGCTCACGGTGCAGATGTAGACATCGCCAGCATGCTGAGGGCCGAGGGTGAGGTGCAGGAGGTGGGAGCCATTAGCTGGGCTCGGTGGCTGGGTGCTTGGCACCACACTCCAGCTGTATTCCACATGGTCCCCCTTCTCTACCGTACAGGCCAGCACCAAGCTGCACATCCCATTTTCCTGGGTTCTGTTTACCACCTGAATTTCTGGAGCGGAGACCTGCTCTGTCAGGAGGGGAGGAAGGGAGCCATCACCGAAATGAACCCCCTGGAATTCTGGCTTGGCCTTTATGTTAGAAAGAAATGCAACGAAAAGGCCATTTTCCCTCAAAGAAGTGGCTTCAGTATCATTTATTTCTAGTGGTGAGCTATTGCTTCACCATCCTTGCTCTCCCATACATTCTTTTCCAGGGCCACCTCAGGATAAAATAGAGAAGAAGGAGAATTTGTGGGTTTTTTAGTCTCCTCCTAACAGCATTTTTGGGCCTTCTCTTGTTCTGATGTCCCAAATTTGGGCTGCTCTCTTATATATTTTTTTCAGTGGAATTTGCTGTCAACTAATCCCCTATAGATCTGAATAATTATTGGTTAGGTCTATTAGTCTCCTAGACTTAAAAGAATGACTTTTTAGTAGTGGGATCTCATCTATATTGTGTGTGTGCATGCATGCATGTGTGTGTGTGTGTGTAGGGCAAGTGCTTTAGCATGTCTGCGTTAGGGATAGCTCCTCGTCATAGCCCATCGGTTCCAACACCGTATCCCACTCTAACCTATGGGCTAGGTAAGGTAAAAGGGAACGCCGTGTTTATTTAGCAATTACTCTAGAACAGTGCTAGGGTTTCACATTCATCATCTTCTTTAACCTTCTGAACACTTTCAGGTTGTTATAATTATTCCTGTTTTATATAGAGAGAAAACTGGGTCCCAGGGAGGTACAGTATGTTCCACAATGTCACACAGCCTCTAAGTGACCAAACTGAGATCTGAACCTAGGTCCGCCTAACTGCAAAATCCAGCCTCTTGACTTGAGAAGAAAGCCACGGCTATGAAGACCGTATTTTTCAAGTGAAGAATTTGCTCAAAGATATGACAAAGGCAGTGAACAAAAGGAGAGAATGTATGATATCTGCACTGTTCTGAAAACTGCCATGATCACGCTGGCCTTGCCCTGAGGTCACTACTGCAGTGACCAGAACTCTCTGGCGCCTGGCGAAGGGCTGTGGATATTTTCATTCCCTGTTTCCAAGAAAGGAATGATTGCTGTGGGGATGGAGAAGTGGGAGTTTGGAGGGGAGGAGGGTATTGCTGTTTCTTCTCTAGATACCTGAGGACTTTAAAGCTATGCCAGGTGGGTGGGGCTCTCTGCCCCATCCCTAGAGATAAGGAAGTCACTTTGAGGAAGCAGGAAAGTCCCAGTGTGTCTGTCAGGATTCCTGGGAAGTCAAGAGACTTTGGGGGCCTAAAAGCCACAAACCCTGAGTCAGCCAAGAGGGGGTGACAAAGATTGAAAGCCCTGGCCTTGGAATCAACTGGACCTGAGTTCCAGTTAAGTTCTGCAACTAAGCGATTTTATAACCAGAGACATGCTTAAATGAGAACATGGCACTTCTTCCACCAAGTAAATGAGATTCTATGCCAGGGCACAGGGCTTGGCAAGTGGTAAGAGGGCTGAATTTCAGTTCTTGATAACGAGAGTAAGTGTGTGCAAACCACTTTTCTCTGGACTTCAGTGTCCTCATCTATGAAAGAAAGGTTGGGCTTGATTGGCATTCAAACTTTTAAAAAATCAGATGGGGGAAAAAAAACCACTCTCATTTCAAATAGAATCTTACTTGCAAACCATGACTCTTGGGGCTCCAGGCCTTCCAGCCTGCAGGCAGCTCGGCTGCTTTCTTTAGGAAAATGGGATGAGGTCAGCTAGTGCTTAACCAAATTACCAATGTGTAATTTGAAAGAAAAAAAAGTGAATCTCCAAAGCTTCTGCCATGAAGCACAGTTTAAATGCCCCTAGATTAGATGATCTCTCAAGTTATTTTCAATTCTAAATACCCTTTGCTTTTGAGAGAAGTCTTGAACAAGGGACTACTGCGGCCCTCCCATTTGGACTGGGGAAACCACCATTATTACCATAAAGCTGCAGCTGCAGGCAAAATTGCTGGACTGAAACATTTTGCTCCAAGGCCATAAAGTACCAGCCCTCATCTTCCTTCCTGCTTTCCAGGATCTCCAGGTTCAGGTTTTCCAGGTGAAATTTATAGCGGTTCTCTAGGTAGCGTGGAGAGCCCCCTTCTGAGGATGGATCAAGAGACACTATTTTCTTCTTCACGCTGCTTACTGGTGATTTTGCCATTGTGACAAGGATGTGGAGGCTGTTGTTCATGCTCTTATTTATTCCTTGATATGTGAGGGGCAGGGTCACATTTCTTCCCAACATCCAAACGATCCTTGGGCAGTGCAGCCCGCCCCCACCTGTGGAGGGAGGAAAAGAGCGTTCCTTATGGAAGGGGACTTTGTGAACCTTGTCGTATCAGTGGATGAGAAGGACAAATTGGAAGGCTCTTCCTCTTCCTCTTGGGCCTTCCCTAGGGTTGCCAGTTCTTTAGTTGTCTATGACTGCCATGAGGGTCCCAAGTTAATTGTCAATATTTTTTAAAAAAAACAGTGGAAATCTTAAAATTGCTTAAGATAGAGCTATACAGGCTGGCTAGAACCCTGGGTTTCTTTCATCTAGGAGGGAATTCTATCAATTTATGGTTAAAGCATCTAAAGCAAAGGCAAATTCAACGACTTCTCTAAAATCAACTAGTAAGTGACAGAGTCAGGACTAGAATCCTGCTCTGTTAATTCCTTGATGAGGAATTAGGTGCCCACCACCATTGGGTAGATACAATAAAGGATGGAGTGCAACTAAAAGTGAGTATGAGCTCATAAGCCTATGGGGTCAGGGAGACAGGTGCATCATTTCAGACAATTAACAAAACCGAAATGTTTGAGGAATGTGAACAAGGGAAATGATGAACCTAGTAGCCAAACATTGGAATCTTACATCTCAAAAAAAAAACTAATTAATAATCCTGAAGGTGAGAAATTACATTAGTTCTTTTCTGCAAAAAAAAAAAAAAAAAAAAAAGCAGAGCAGCAAAAACAAATAAAAAAAGCAAACAAATGAAACACAAAAGATATTACTGCTTAAACAGCTGATTAAACCTGCTGATCATTTGACACCTCCTCTCCTCAAACCCACAACCTGCCTTCTTCTTTCTTTCTCAGCCACTGAAAAAAACAAGAAGAGAACTTCCACTTATTAACACCACCATTATCAACTCCCCTACCTGGATGGATGGTCTATGCTCCTGTTTAAGTCCAGCCTCTTCCTTCATGAAACACTCATCAATTCCAAGGCAATGCTGCTGTATTTGCCACCCTCCACCACTGCATCAATGGCTTTCTCCTGACCTATTTCCATCAGCCTACAAATATGCTGTAAATTCCCTCATCTTAAGAATCCCTCCACCGACCCCACGTCCAACCCGAGATACCGCCTCATTTCTTTGTTTTCTTTTGTAGCAAAGTTTTTTCAAATCTATTTTTACTTTCTGTCCCCATTATTTGACCTGTTTTCCTGGACTCACTCCAGACATTCTTCCCTACCACTCTTTGGAACCATCCTTGTCAAGGTCACTGTTTATTCCATTGTGCCAGGTCAATTTTCAATCCTCATCTTATTTGCTTTCTCAATAGCATTTCACATAGTTCATCACTCCTTCCTTGAAATACTTTCTTCCCTTGCTACCTGGGACATCACACTCTCTTGGCTTTTCTTCTATTTCATTGGCTGCCCCTTCTCAGTCTGCTTGGCTGGAACCTGCTTCTCCTCCAGATCTGTAAATATCTGAGTGTCCCAGGGCTCTGGACTCAGACCTCCTTTCTTCCCCATCCTCGCTCATCCAGTTGTATGGCTTGCCATATTTCTGGTATGCTTACAGAGTTAAGCATACCCAAGCCTTTTGCTATACAACTCACTGCCAATGGAGATCAGAACTAGGATGTCTAAAGGACATCTCAAAATTAGCCAAAAATAAACCCTCTTGATTTCATCACCCCTACTGATAACAATGTCATAATTCAACCAATTTGTCAGGCCAAATCATCCTTCAATGCTTTTTGTTTGTTTTTTAATTCAATTTTATTGATATATATTATATATTCACATACCATGTAATCATCTAAAGTATACAATCAATGGTTCACAGTATCACCATACAGCTGTGCATTCATCACCACAATCAACTTTTCTTTTTTGAGAAAATAACATATATACAGAAAAAGCAATAAATTTCAAAGCACACCACAACAATTAGTTGTAGAACAGATTTCAGAGTTTGGTATGAATTACAGTTCCACAATTTTAGTTTTTTATTACTAGCTGCTCCAAGACACTGGAAACTAAAAGAAATATCAATATAACGATTCAGCAGCCATACTTATTTGTAAAACCCTACCTTCTCTGTATAACTCCACCATTCCCTTTGATCATTTTCCCACTTTTTAGGATTATTTGGGCTATGCCCATTCTAAGTTTTTCATGTTGGAAGGGGCTGTCAATAATATGGGATGGGGGACGGAACTAGTTGATGTTCTGAAGAAGCTGGTTTCTCTGCATTTCAGGACTTATCTGGTCCAGGGACCCATCTGGAGGTTGTAGGTTTCTGGAAAGTTACCCTGGTGCTTGAAACCCTTGTAGAATCTCATATAAAGCTCTTGGTGTTCTTTATGGTTGGTAGGAATGGTTTTGGTTGGGGCTTGGCAAACTACAACAGGTAACAATTTCTAGCTAAAGCTTGTGTAAGAGTAGCCTCCAGAGTAGTCTCTTGACTCAATTTGAACTCTCTCAGCCACTAATACCTTACTTGTCACACTTCTTTTTCCCCTTTTGGTGAGGATGGCATTGTGGATCCCACAGAGTCATGCCAAGCTCATCCCCGGGAGCCATCTCCCACACCACCAGGGAGACTTTCACCCCTGCATGTTATGCCCCATGTAGAGGGGAGGGCAATGATTTCACTTGCACAGTTGGGCTTAGAGAGAGTGAGACCACATCTGAGCAACAAAAGAGGTCCTCCAGAAGTAACTCTTACGCATGCCTATAAGTAGGTTAAGCTTCTCTACTACATAATTAAGCTTCACAAAAGCAAGCCTCAAGATCAAGGGCTTGGCCTATTGACTTGGGAGTCCCTGATGTTTGAGACACTATCAGGAGTTGCCCCGCTGGTAAAATTTAATAGTTCCATATTTTTTCTCCCATCCCTCAAGGAATTTTGCCAAATTTTTTATTATCTGTTTAAAATACTCTGGGATGTATCCAGGTATTACATTCAACTATTTAGGATTATAGGCCTTCATTCCCATCTGGGCTTCCTGTGTTTGGGTTGTTTAAATGAGGTATCCAGACAAGTTCAGTTAGATTATGTGCTACAGAAAATTTAGGTTCTGGATGAAATAAACCTTTTTTTCCTTTGGTCTCATAGAATAGGTGAAGTTCTAAAATACATACAATGTCTTCCTTACCCCCATTTTATGAATTACCTTAATCTTGACCTGATTGGTTTTGTTCTTATCTCTGAATACCATATATAGCACAGCCCCTCAAAATCTAGAAATAACAATTACCACTCCAGACTAAATGTGACTGCTATAAGAGCTTACAATCTAGGCCCCAATTTTCTTATAAGTATTCTCTAAATGAAACCATACAGTATTTGCTCTTTTGTTTCTGGCTTATTTTGCCTAACAAAATGTCCCATAGGTTCATTTACAATGTTGCATGCCTCACAACTTCGTTCCTTTCTGTAGCAGCACAATATTCGATCATATGTATACACCACCATACTCCATTCTCCTTCTGTCAGTGTATCCTTTAGCCACCGCCATCCACTGAGCATCAAGTATAATGCCTTGACCTCTTTTTATTCTCTATTAGAGAACCAGTAAATCCTTTTGGCTCTGCCTTCAGAGTATATTTAGCATCTGAGCCCTTCTCACCTCCTTCATTTCTACTATCGTCACCACAAGCCTGGGAACTGCTGTTGCTTTCCAAGTGATTTCCCTGTATTCATACATGGGACAGAGTTATCTTTTTAAACCATGTCAGATTCTGTCTCTCTCCTGTTTTTAAACTTCCAGGACTTTCCATCACCCATAGAATAAAATCCAAAGTCCTTGCTGTGACTGCAGTCCAGTCCCCAGTACCTCTGCAGCCCCACTTCCCCCACAACCCCTCACTCATGGCTCTTTGGTCACAGCAGCTTTCTGCTGTTCCTCAAACTCACCAAGAAAATTCCTGTCTCCAAGCTGTTGTGGTTGCTATTCCCGCTCTTTGGAAATCTCTTCTCTCACATATCTGGATGGTTCCTTCCCTCATTTTATTTAAGATTCTGACACACACACACACACACACACACACACACATGTATTTAATCTTCTGAGAAGCCTTTCTGATCATCCAATCTAAAAATAGCACCCCCTTCTCATAGCACTTATTGCTGTCTGATATTATGTCTTTGTTTATTTTTGTCTCCCCCACTAGAACGCAAACTAATCAACAAGAAGAACTTTTTGTTCACTGTTTTGTCCTTAGGACCCACAACAGTGCTTGGCACACAGTAGGTTTTTAATAGCTATCTGTTGAATTTATAAATACTAAAAGTCACATTACCTGACTAAAATCTCTCTGATTTAGCTTTGCCCAACATTTATATACTGAACTCCACCGTAAGCTAATGTTCATAAAAGATGGAACCCGTGACTCAGAGAGAACGCAGATTGATAAGAAAGTCAGAGGAGTAATATAAACCTATCTGCCTAAGTAATCAGCTACCCGGAAGAGATGTAACTGACTCGTGGTTAAGATGAGATGGGAAATTGGGCAAAATGGTTAAAATGTTCTTGACCCCAAAGTGTCCTGAAATTCCAATGCTGCCCTGTAAAGGCCTTGGGTAATGTTAGGATAGAAGTTTAGAGATTGTGGAAAAAGAAAAACCTGAGCTAAAATCAGGTCAGGATAAGTAATTGTTATGGAAAAGTGAGAAAGGCAGTGGGTACCTATTCCTTTGAATATCGCCATGAATAGCTACTTTAGAAAACAGTTTTATAGTTACTCAGAAAATCAAACATAGAACTACCATATGACCCAGCAATTCCACTCTATACATAGGTCCAAAAGAACTGAAAATGGGCGCTCAAATAGACATTCATACACAATGTCCATGCGACATTATTCACAATCACCAAAAGGTAGCAACAACCCAAGGCCCATCAACAGACGAATTGATAAGCAAAATGATATATAAAATGGAATATTATTCAGTCATAAAAAAGAATGAAGTTCTGATACATGCTACAACATGCATGAACCTTGATAAGAATAAACTGAGTGAAATAAACCAGACACAAAAAGGCAAATACTGTATGATTCCACTTATATGAAATGTCTAGAATACGTAGATTCATAGAAACTGAAAGTAGATTTGGTAATGGATGATGGTGATGGTAGCACAACACAATGCATGTAACTAATGCCACTGAATTGTACACTTTAAAATGGTTGAAATACATATATGATACCACATATATGTCACCACGTTACCACAAGAAAATTCTTAAAAATTACCATTCCTCCAAAATTTACTAGTTTATCAACTTTTAGAATAGAGTGTTCTTCACTGTTGCTTAATTGATAGGGAATAATGACATGTGTGTATGTGTGTTTTCAACAAAGATAAATTGGGAAACATATTGAAATTTCTTCCAGCCATACTTTTCAGTTCCTAACTGTCCAGATAATGGAGCTCCTCTGGTGTCTGTACCACAATTGCAGGTACAGTTCCAAACCTGAACGTTTCTATATAAAGGGATGACAGACAATTTAGTCATATATGAAAGTAGAAATCCAAGTGGTGCACGGATGCCCAGAAATTGCATAGGAAAAAAAAAAGTTGTGTAGATGTACAGATGTATATTTTTCAAGAACAGCATCCAAAAATTTCATCATTCAAAGTGGTCTAAGGTTCAAAACAAGATTAAAAACTGTCATCATATTGTTGATTTTTTAAGGCCAATTTAAAAAAATATTCTTATTGAAAAATCTTCACACACATACAGTCCATCCATGGTGTATAATGAATGGCTCACAATATCATTACATGGCTGTGTATTCATCGCCACAATCATTTTTAGAACATTTGCATCACTCTAGAAAAAAGAATTAAAAAGAAAAAACTCATACATCCATACCCCTTAGCCCTCCCTCTCATTGACCAGTAGTATTCCAATCTGCCCAGTTTATTTCACCCCTTATCCCCCATATTATTTATCTACTTTTTTATCCATTTTTTTAAACTCATCTGTCCATACCATAATGGATAAAAGGAGCATTAGAGTTCTAAAAAATGTTCATGGTGATGAATATACTACTATGTGATGATATTGTGAGCCATTGATTGTACATCATGTATGGAATGTTTGTATGTTAAGAATGTTTGTGTTTATATGTTGTTTTGGTTTGTCAATAAAAAATTTGAAATAAAAAATACAGATAAAAATAAATAGTAGGGGAGACATAGGGTAAAATAAATTGGGTAGATGGAAATACTAGTGGTCATTGAGAGGGAGGGGTAAGGAGTATGGTATATATGAGTTTTTTCTTTTTTATTTTTATTTTCTTTTTCTGGAGTGATACAAATGTTTTAAAAATGATCATGGTGATGAATATACAACTATGTGATGATATTGTGAGCCATTGATTGTATACCAAGTATGGAATGCTTGTGTGTTAAGATTTATCAATAAAAATATTTTTTAAAAAAAGGAGCATTAGACACAGGGTTTTTGCAATCACATAGTCACACTATAAAAGCTATATCATTATACAATCATCTTTAAGAATCAAAGCTACTGGAACACAGCTCATCAGTTTCAGGTACTTCCCTCCAGCCACTCCAGTACACCATAAACTAAAAAGGGATATCTATATAATGCGTAAGAATAATCTCCAGGATAACCTCCCAACTCTTTGAAATCTCTCAGCTACTGAAACTTTATTTTGTCACATTTCTCTCTTCCCCTTTTGGTCAAGAAGGCTTTCTCAATCCCATGATGTCAGGTCCCACGTTCCCAGGGAGATTTACACCCTGGAAGTCATGTCCCATATAGGGGGGTGGGCAGTGAGTTCACCTACTGAGTGGGCTTAAAGAGCAACAAAAGAGGTTCTCTGGAGGTGACTCTCTGTCATAATTGTAAGTAGGCTTATTCTATCCTTTGCAGGAATAATTTTCATAGGGGCGAACCCCACAACCAAAGGCTCAGCCTATTGATTTGGCTGTCCCCACTGCTTGGGAGAATATCAGAAATTCTCCAAATGGGGAAGTTGAATATTTTTTCCTTTCTTGCCAGTCCCCCAAGGGTACTTTACGCATACTTCTTTATTCACTGCCCAAATTAGTCTGGGATATAAAGGGGCATCGCACTAACCTGGACAAACCAACAAGATCTCACACCCTATTCTAGATTCCATGCACTTATTGACAAGTTAAGTTAGGTAAGGCATTAAGACCAATTTTGATATGGTGGGCAAAAAGGAATGGAAATTATTCCTAGTCTCAGATTATAGCCCCCCACCTTACCCTATTCCTCCTGTGTGCCCCTCTCCTTCCATCTGACCTGGCAGCCTCTGCACCATGGTTGCTTTCAGAATTTGGAGTTCAGGAGGAAGGGAGATATAGGATAAGGTAGGGAGTAGTCAAAAAAAAAAAAATTTGCTGTTAAGAAAAAGAAAGGGGCAGATGGCATACGGCTTCTGCACATTCAGTTGTGGGGAGTAAAATCAAAACTCTGCAGGAAGAGCTGAGGAAAAGACCCTCACATGCCACAACCCCAATGTGTTGAGGCAGCAACTGGGTGTGTGTGAGTGGTTAGGTCTGGAAGGGGTACTTGAAGTCAACCTCACCTGAGCATCAGTGGAAAAATAAGTGGGGGCTTTAAGGTGGTTCATAAAATCTTCCAAGTGGAGCCTCTGCCCCTGAAACATCCTACTGCCTGATGAGTGTTTTCCAGTGGGTCTGTGATTCAGTGGGTCCTGTTTATCAAAAAACGTCTAGGAGGAAACAGTTGTAGCTGGAAACACCGACTCACTTTCCTTCATGGGTAATTATGCTTAGAAAGTAGAGCAATTCACAAGGACCCCGTGGAGGTTGGCCTGAAATTAGTTGTATTTAGCCAATCCTTTCACAAGCTGGGATTCTACCTCATTATAACCCTTTTATTTGCCTCGTGCTGATATTTTTGCATGTGTTTATAGCATCTTCTTACAATATTTCCTCCAGGTGGACTTCAGGCAGGACTCACTGGCCCACCATTCATATGGCAAATCTAGGCCCTGAAAGAAACTATAACACGTAGCCTCATTGTCCTCCTATTCCTTGATGTTGCTGATTCTTTTTGTCGTAGAGTAGTTGCACTTACTGTTCCCCATCTGAAAGCCCCTAATCACCCTTTGTTTGCCTGGCACACACTTTCCAGCCTTCAGGTTCTCAGCCTCTACGTCCCTTCCTCTGGGAAGGTGTCACTGACCTCTTGAGTAGGTTAGGTTTTCCTGCCATGCACTTCCAATGTACTTTCCATCTCTCCTTCATATCACTCATCACATTTTCAACTTCTGTCTGGATACCTGTCATCCTTATTCGATTATCACTCCCCGAAACAGGACTGTGTCTGATTTTCACTGCTATATCCCTAGCACCCACCCATAGCATGAAAGTAATCCAATAAATTCTTGTTGCCCATGTGAATGAAAAAAGTTGATTGAATAAATGAACAAATGACAACATAGAGTCTAAGTTGTCCTCTCTCCAAAATAAAAGTGTCCTCTGCTTTATCATTGTAACACCCCTAAGAGGGAAGAAACGATGGGGACCCCTCTTCTCACATCCAGGTGAGGAGAGGGAAGTGTCTTAGCCATGCACCCATACAGCAGCATGACGGACCACTGACCATTTCCCTGAATGCTTATGACACTTTGCCTCTGTATTTGTGCCTCCATCTAGAACACCTTTTTCAAGTCCTATAATAATCCGACCCACGAGGTGTATATTTTTGGAGGAACCTATGAAACATTGGTAACAATAGTTTCCTCCAGGAACGAGTCTGGGAGGGATATTAGTCTACACTCTATACCCTTTTGTGTTGTTGAAGTTTTATAGACGTATATATTATATTTTTCCAATAAACAAACTAGTTAACAAAAAATTAAATGAAAACTTGAATGATGAAAAAAAGAAAAAAGTTTCCATCCACTTTCCAAAATCCAGATCAAATACTTCGACACGCCGTCTAAATCCTTCTATGACTTTATTAAATTGTCTTGCCTTTTGAAAATTCCTATAGCACTTTCTGTACCGTTCAATTATAAATAACATATTCTAATTTTTACTAAGGGACCTTGATACAAATTTTAGCCACTTCCCTCCCCAAATATAAGCTCATTCCATCTCCTTCTTTGAGGCAGTAGCCTCTGAAGTCAGGCTGTGTGGTCATGGAGAAATTGCTGGACCAATCTGTGTCTCTCTTCCTTCATTTGTAAAATGATAATGGCAACAATAATACCTATCTCATAAGGTTGGTGTAGGAATTAAATGAATAATACACATAAAGCACTGCAAACAACAGTTAGAATGTAGCAAGTACATACTATTATTATTCATTCAATGCACGTCTGTGGATGGGCTCCCATGTACCAGGCACTATGTCAGGTGCTGGGCAGAGTCTGTGATTGCTCATTTTACTTCCTCCACACCTTGCACAGTGCCTGGTACAGCATGAATCCTCAATAGACAGTGGTTGAATGGGATTTATGGATGAAACCAAACAATCTCGTTGTTCTGATTTCTAATCCAGAGCTGGAGACAGTGAAGGTGATGGCATCATATTACTGTATTAGAGCTTCCAAGAGACAGAAGTGCCTAGATCTACATCTTGGGATAGAAGGGGCCGCAGAACAGGCAAAGAAGAGCTGAGTCTAGAACTCACCCCCTTTTCCCTCCCTCAGTGTTTGTGAATGAGATGTGGAGGACCTGAATGGAGGAGCAAAACAATCCCATTGGGGAAAATGGAAAATTCACTTTATTGGAGGAAGGGAGATGTGGACTTTTTGATCTTTTAGAAATCTGGCTGGGAGTTGGAAGGTGAACCAAGTAGACATGGAGAGGGGATGGATACTGATTTTACAAGAAATTGGGCTTCTTAGATAGATCTCTTAGGCATGACCTGTCCCATTTGCAAAGTATTTCTACCTGAGTTCTATTATGGTTTCTCAAAAGGGTACACCTTTAAAAATAAAAATACTGACAAAATTCTGTACATATTTCAGAAGAATAGATGGAATGCAAGGAAGGGAGTAGCTACTGATTGAATGGACGTACCTGTTGAGGCTGGGCTGTTTTCTTATTTATAACTGATCCCCAAGGTTTCACTGGAGTAGCTGTCAACAGACCCTGGTGACAGCATAGGCCAGACTGACCAGAAATCAAACAGACGCAGAGATAGAAGAGCCCAGCTCACAGTTCAACCCCATCAATCCCTATTGCACCAAGTATTAAGATGAGTGGTCCACCAAGGAAGACGTGGCTCTCCTTATGGCATGCTCAGTTTGGCTTTCTGGCATAGTTCTTACTCTCCTAGACCTCGGGAAGTAGGAGCCATGGGCATCCCTGAACCTGAAGAAATGTGGAGCTGAGCAGGGGCTCAGGCCTCCTGTATGCCTCTTCATGTGGGACCTAGCAAGAGTAAGGTCCTCTCTGCAGCTCCCCACATCCCTGCCACATCTCAGGGCTTTTCCTGGAAAAGTTCCTAATGGATTATGGTCTTGAAAACCCCAAGCCCAAAACACCCTGGGCTGCAGGATTTCCCCGCTTCCCTAATGCTACTTCTATTCCCACAATCTAACCAAAATCCCAAGACATTGAAGCAGCAGGGAATTGATTCTCACCCCAACTCACACAGTGAGCCCAAAGCCCACTTCTTACTTGACTTTTTTCTTTCTTAAGTATTGTTGCTCATAGCCCTGATATTACTAAACAAAGAAAACCAGCCCGCATTTAGAAGAAAGCGAGCCAGAAAAATAGGAGTAGAAACCAGCTCCAGATATTCCCCTCTGTATCTGGCCCTACCGCTAGAGCTGCCCCAACCCTGAGGGTTCCAGATTTGCATTTCCTACCAGCCCTGGGCTTCCAAAATCCCAGCCTCCTCGCCTCTTACTGCCTTAGAATCTTTTCTTCTAGGAAAATAACCACCAAAGTGGACACTTGTGGCCACTAATAATTCTTGGCCAAAGACCTGGGGTTTTCACTTCTACCTTCTCTTCCTGCTACAAGCCCCTGCTTCTCATTGGACCTTGTTCCTGTTTTATCTCCCTCCAGGGCAGGGATGGAGGATGAATCTTTTCCCAGAGCTCCCTCCCTCCAGTTTAGTCCCTCTAGCCCCAGTCTTTGCTACAAGGGAATCCACGCAAAACCAATCAGTCGACCAGGATTTAGGACCTGCGTCTTACCCTGAGAGGTTTGTCTGAAATATAAAGTGTACCCTTTCCTTTGATCTCCCAGCTTCCTCAGTAACTAGGGTTGTTGGAGCTGCACTTGAGGGGACCCAGGAACTCATAATGTCCCTTCCTTTTCGAAAGAGGTAGGAGAAACTCAGAGCTAGTTCCTAAGGAAGAGACAGCAAAACAATAGTCACTGGCCCCCTGCAGATTCTCTCATCCACAGAGCTGTGCCGGTTCCCAGCCAACAATTGTAGAAACCCTCAAACGGATGAACACTCACCGGTTACGCAGCTCAGCTCAAAAGCCAGGGAAAGAAGCAGCACAAGGTTCAAGGAGAAGAGCCCCTTAGGATCCATCAGCCAGTGAAGATGGGGAAAGGAGCCTGGCCAGGAGCCCAGCAGCCGCTCACCGCCGGCAGGGCTTCAGGAGAAGCGCGCTGTGAGCTACTACGTGTCAGGCAGTGCTGCCTCTGCCCTCTTGTTTCTGCATCAGAAACCAGCAGGTTTCCTGTCTCACTGGGACTTTTTTTTTTTTTGTCTGTCTCAAGTATTGCTCATCTTTGTGGGCTTTAAATCACTTTGCTGTTCTCAAAAAGTACGACTCAGTTGCTTGGACTTGGGGAGCCAGGAAGGAGGCTATGAAGAGTCACTTGGGTCACCCCCAGCTTTTGGCAGAAATGTGCTCCCCTCCCCCTTGCTTAGCTACCTCCAGGAAAGGGGTGCCACAGCTTCTCTGGGAAGTTTCCTCTGGTACGTCTTCTTCGAATGAGAACAGAGTCGCCTTTGTCATCGGGTCTAAAGTGAGTGTGGAGTTTTGTCAAACCACCCCCCAAATCTGAATCAGTTCAAAGCAGAATATGGATGGCCAAACATGGGTGAACTGTTGGGCCTCTTATTTCTGATGTGTTCCATGATTTCAGAGAACACCTTTATAGTCAGGTCCTGATTCCATAGACACAGTGAGGTGGGAGGAGGGGCAAATGCAGCTCAGCTGGCAGAAGCCCCTCTCCCCTGCTGGAGACAATGTGGTAGAACTTAGCAAGCGCCATGCTTTTGGAGGCGCTTTATTTCATAGCTTGTGTCTCATTTTTTGTCGCAGAGGGAGGCTAGAATTAGCAGAGGAAAGGCCCTGTGCTTTCCGTGAGTCAAGCGGTAAGACTAGAACACTGGAAAGGTGCTATTATCAGTGCTCGAAGAAGACCCTGCGAGGTCAGGCTGGTGGTTTAGAGTTTAACAGGTCATAGGTACTCTTCGAACTGACCAGGGTAGTAAGAGCTGGTGATTTTTGAGAATTTTCTATTGATCCATACTGTTTTTAGTTCCCTCACTGTTTTTCTCTCCTCCCTTACCCAATCAGCCTTTCCATACCAGTACCCGGTGGTGTGCTGGAGCCAGCCCGTAACAATATGTCAGTGCCAATTGTTTAAGACCTGGGAAATTTGTGACCTAATTGATAGTCATGGTCATTATTAAAAATTTAATTGTGGGGCGCAAGGATAGTTCAGTGGTAGAATTCTCGTCTGCCATGCGAGAGACCTGGGTTCGATTCCTGATCAATGCCCTTCCCAAACAACAAACAAACAAGCAAAAACAAACAATCCAAAAACAAACAGAAATTCAACAAATGGTGCTGCAATAACAGGATACTTACATGGAAAAATAAGGAAATGTGATCCCGCCATACAGCATACAAAAAAAAAATTAAAATACATAAACGTACAAGTAAATAACATATTAAAACAAAGCCAATGGAGAGAAAAAAACTAATGAATACTCAATGTATTATTTCCGAATTATTTTATGACAGTTCACCATTTGCATGCTACCAAGGTTATCTGCATCTCTTGTATCTCTATGGGGGAAATAGTATATCATGTGTGCTGCTTGCACCTTTTTCCCAACTCTGAGTTCAATGACATTGTGTTGGTTGCTTGAAATCAGCCATAGTGGCTGTATTTATTGTTTGGTTGATCGCTCAGACATGCAAAGTGATAGGGAACACATAATGAGGTAGGTTAAACATGAAAGTGTCATGTTTGTAGCCCTTCCATGGTGAAAAGCATAGAAAGTTTGCGGAATTACTCTCCCAATATTCAAAACCTGGTATTCGATACAGCAAAAAGTTGACCTGCTTTGTACTGGCATATGCTGCTTGTAAGAAGGAAATAGGTAGGTAAAAATAAACAAAAGCATTCCGTGAAAATCAATTGACTATATGGAATTTATAATAAAGGTCATTGTACAATTTATTAAAATACAGTAATTGTATTTTTTAAATTGTGTGCTACATATCCTTTATATAAGTAAAATTTGTAATAAGCTTATTTACATATATATAATATAGGCATACATTGTTTTACAAAGAATTAGTCTTTAATTCTTTGCCAGTACCTGTACAATAATCAACAGCACAAAGGTGGGAGATGAGTAATAAACACTCCCTACATTTATAAAGTAAGCAGGATTATAAATTTGTGATTTGGGATTTGGGGGATGAGAAAAGCTTATCCAATAAGGTTGGTGTAGATCACACAGCCACTCAATTGAGAAACAATGTCAGGACGGAATGGGCCCCTATGTTGCTAATACACTTTTATTCTAGCTTTATTAATTAATTAATTTTTTATTTTTTGCATGGGCAGGCACCGGGAATCAAACCTGGCTCTCCAACATGGCAGGTGAGAATTCTGCCACTGAGCTACTGTCACACTGCCCATTGAGACAGGAACCTTCTACATTCTTTTAAAGATAATATAATTTAATACTGAGACACCTTGCTGGGAGTATTATTATTGTGATTATTTACCCCATATTTCAGATGGGAAGCCAATAATGCAAGAGGCCTGACTCTCAGATTGTTATTCTTTCTTCATTCCCCGCAATTTCTGGAATGCATGCTCTAGTCTTCTAGTGTCAAAATTCTCTCTCCCCAAAACAACATATACTCTTTTATTTTATATTTCATTTCATTTCATTTCATTTCATCTTTCCTTTAAATTCTAGGATTAGCCTTGCAATACTGGGATTAGCCCAGCCTCAGTAAACCAGGGTGAAGGGTAGAAGGATTCTACTTCTACCGGTAACTGGGTGTGGCCACCGTGAGGTGTCCTCTCTCTATTTTCCACAACCTCCTTCTGCACAGACACATATTGAGGTTAAGCTAGTGCTGGGCATTATTAGTCTGAAGGCTTTAGTATGCAGTGCAATCCAAAACCCAATAAAAGTTTACATTGAATGAGGGTCAGAGTTTATTTAGATGGACATTCTGAATACCTAAAATGGCCATGTGACAAAGCCAAATGTATTAGTTTCCTAGGACTGCTGTAACAAAATACCACAAACCGGGTGGCTTTAAACAAAAGAAATTTATTGTCTCACAGTCCTGGAGGCCAGAAGTCCAAAATCAAAGTGCTGGTGGGACCATGCTTCTTCAGAAGTCAGTAGGACAACCCATGGTGTTCTCAGGCTTGTGGCATAGCTCCATCTCTGCCTCTAGAACATGGCTTTCTTCTCTCTGTGCCTGTGTCCAAATCTTCTCTTCTTATAAAGATACCGTCATTCTGGATTAGGGCCCACTCTGATCCTGTTTGGTCTCATCTGAACTACTCACATCTTCAGAGATTCTATTTCCAAACAGGGTCACATTCATGGGACTGGGGGTTAAGACGTAAGCATATCTTTTTGGAGACAATGCAATCCATAGTACTGAGGTTGTGCAGTTAGTATACTCAGCATACCAAGCTGCTTCCCCCAGCTGCGGAGTAGATGTTGACAAACAGACCACAAAGGATCTACAGGTGACAAGGCCTTGCATTTCTAAAGCCATTTTCAAGAGGTTTCACATTCACTACCTTATCTGATCCTCGCACTGGTCCTGTGAAGGAGGCATAGCTGGTAGTGTTGTGAGGCAGGGCCTGGACCAAACTTTGAAATTTGACTCTGGACCAAGAGTTCATTTTCCTTTCCCTAACGTGAACTCATTATTCCCATGAATTCTCAAGAGGGTAAGGGGAAGGAAATGCTATTTATTGAGTCCCCTAGATACCTGGACCTTTCTCATGTTACTTCATTAATGTTCTTAACAGTAGGAAGCAGGAATAATTATTCCTATTTTACAAATTGAGAAACTGAGGTACAGAGCCACCACTTGTGTAATAAATAATTTATCCAATAGCTCAGAGCCCCAAAATGGAAGGAATGGATTCAGATCATGAAATGTCTGGCTCCAGAGTCTATACTCTACCTGTGCACTATACCACTCTATTATACCGAGCAGCAACCTTAGCCAAGTCTCAGCCTCATGTTGGTCAATAGCCATTGTCCATGGAACCTACTCTCTGGCACAGACAAGGGCACTGGATCAGGAGAGCCCTGAGTGAGCACTATTTCCAGCCCCTTCTCTCCACCATCTGTGGCACAGCACCACTTCCTTCCCTGGGGCTGTGCAGAGCCCGTCCCTAGAGTGGGGAGGCCCTAATGTCTGTGGAAAAGAGCCCTCCCCAAAAATCCTCCATTAGGCTCACAATAAGCCCATCTTGAACTCTGAAACTGGAGGGTGTCACGTCTTCCTTGGACTTGCTGCTCTCTCTCTGCTGAGGCTTTATGACAAGGGTAGCAAAGTGACCTGCCTGCACATGCCCTGGGCGGGGCTACCCCTGCAAAGTCCTGGCTTCCTGACTGGTGCCGGCCTCATCGCAGCCTCACATTGGAGCCTCCCTATGACATGAGTGAGACCCACTACAGGGTGTCCCTGAGGGGCAGGCCAAACCACCAGGCCCACATGGAGCTCGTGATAAGCATATTTATCTGGATAAGTAAAGAAAAAACCCCACAAAAACAAAATGAAAATACAAAATTCCCCCAAAGCCTGAAATATCTCCTAGGAGACCTGAGTGTAGTATCTAAAATAAGGCTGGGGAAAGCACTGGGAAAACCACCCTGGGTTCGGCCCTGCTGGGTGAGATGAGGAAGCCCTGTGAAGCCCACGGGCAGGTGTATGGTATGGGCATGAGCCGACCAGTGAACCAGACAGCCCTGCTATGGTGTCTGAGGGGGAAATAGGGCTGTGGGAGTTTGAGAAGAAATTGGGCTGTGAGAGGACCTGGCCCAGGCCCAGGTTCCGTCCACTCTCCTTACACTGGGTGTTCGTTCCAGCCAGTCACCCTCCTGAATGGATGGTGAAAGTGACCCAGGCCCAGCGAGGAGCTCTGTGAGCATGTCCAGTGTGGCCTGTGACGATGCCCACTGGCAGGGCCTTCTGGCCCTTACCCGGTCTGCACTGCTGAGGTTGCCCACTCCAAGACCCTTCCAGGTTTCCCACATCAGAACCTCTTCCAAAGGTCTGGGATCTAGGTCTGAGCACTTAAGTCTGGAGGTTGAGAAGAGTTGTCAGAGGGCATCTGTTACCTGAAGAGGTCCTCTCCAAACCCCTGTCTTTCCTCTGAGGCACCTTCCTTCATCCCAGACCCCAGAACCAACCGGCGGGGACCTCTCTCCTCCTGGGCCTGCCCTGGACTAACCCTAGAGTCCTCGTGTCACTTATGGGGTGAGTCTCACTGACAGAGAGGCACTGTGTCTTTGAGAAGCATACCTACCTAGTACCCCTCCAATTATCCGATGTGGCAGCCATGTAGGCTGCTTTCTACTGGTATAAGTTGCTAGAAAGAGGGAAATGCCATTCTACTCCTTCTAGGAAGGAACAGTGTTCAGGAACCAGTGACAATGGTAATTGAGTCACCCAACCTCAAACCTTTTCTGTGCACCAAACTGCCCCCAGTAACCCTGGAAAGAGGGAAGAACTAGGACACTTGAGCAGTTAGGAAAACCTAGGTATGGCTCAGTAAAGAATTCTAACTGGGATCACTGGAAACACAGATGGTAGAAATCCAGTGGCTTCCTTGTCATGAGAACTAACCATGAGAAAACCATTCATTTGGATTAAAATATAATGACTGTAAACATCTTTTAATGACGTGCTCATTCTTACCAAGAGTAACACATTTAATAATCACTTGAGTGACATTATCAGATAACATTTCTAGTTAAGAGGGATTTTTATATATTAGGGTTCTTTCCCTCTTTTTGAAATTGCACATGTAATAAAACATTGAAGAATTTTTAAAAAAAGAAGAAGAAGAAGAAGAAGAAAGAAAGAAAGAAAACAAAACCTCCCATAGTCTTTATCCTCATCACAATTGCTTTCAAGTTTGCCAATCTCCTCTAAACCTTTGTTTGTAAGGCACCTGAGTAGATTGGCTAAGAACTCTGGCTTTTCAGTCACATACACCTGGATTCAAGTCCCAGGTCTCTTACTTAGAAATTGTGTGAATTTGGGCAAGTTATTTTGTCTCTCTAAGCCTTGTTTTCCTTCTCAGTTACATGGAGTTAAGATGAGGAAGCATCTCAAAGGTTGTTGGGTGGACAAAATATTAATTCAAGTAAGGTGTTCAGTGCAATGGTAGTCATTTTGCATTTGGTGTCTTTTAGTTTTTGTTAAAGTACCACAAACTTGGTGGCTTAAGACAACTGAAATTTGTTGTTTCACAATTCTGGAGTCTAGTAGTCCAAAATCAGATGTCCGCAGGGCCATATTCCCTCTGTAACTGTAGGGGGGATTCCTTCTTTGCCTCTTCCCAGCCTCTGCTGGTTCGCTGGCAACCTTTGCAGCCACAGCACTTCAGTCTCTGTCTCTGTCCTCCCATAGTATTTGCATGTTTGTGCCTCTTCTCCCCTTTTTCTAAGTATGCCAGTTCAATTAGGCCAACCCAAATCCAATGTGGCCTCATCTTAATTTAATTAACTCCATCTGCAATAGCCCTATTTCCACATAAGGTCACATTCTGAACTACTAAGGATTAGGATTTCAATGTATCTTTTGGAGAGACTCAATTCAACCCATAACAATATCTCCTATTTTTGCTGTTTCCTGAAGGTGGGCACAAGTGGTTAAATGATGAACCACATGTAGCCGCAGCTGATGATGCCCAGAAAACATCATTGAGCCCATGGTTCTTGAGACTCACTCTGGAATTTGCAATTCCCACCAAAATTCCATTCTAAGTGCTACTGTGTGTTACGATGAGGGGCAGGCCCCAGAGTCATGGAACAGAGTGCCTCAGGCACCCCACAAATGAATGTCACTCTTGGCTTCTCTACAAGATATGACAGTAATGTTGTGGTGTGAATTAGAGAAAGATGCACATTAGGGCCATTAAGAACTTTTAACAATTGAAGAGAGATGGATTTTCTGCAACAAGTATTTAAAAGTCCTGTTATAAAGGAGTTGAAAATTCCCAGCCTGGGCTGCCACATTTCATAAAGCAAAGTAACATCGTATGATACAGAAAAGGAACAGCAAAATAAAGTATGAATCAGAGCCCAAAATACGAATAATATGAAAATAGATCTGAATTCTTAGCTACACCTGACTCAAGGTTTCTCAGAATTCACATGTGGAGAGATTGGAAGTCAATACCAAAATCACACAGTTTGGTAATTTTAACTATGTTTAACTATAAATGTATAAACACCTATAGGGTTCTCAGTTCTGTAGCATAGGTTCCATCACTTCATTTTGTCCTTCTGCTCTATCTATGAAAATCCAAGTAAAACACGTGTCTCCAGGCATGCATCTGATAGGTGAGCGAATACCAAATAATTATTACAGTCAAGATGCTGATGGAGGGGGAGCGGGGGCGGGGCAGGGCACATGGGACTGTGAAAGCAGGGCCCCTTACTAAACAGGGACTTAAGTGGAATTTTTTCTTGTCTCCATGGGCAACTCATTACATATGCACATTTGTGTCAAAAATCACTGGTATGCACACACTTTTGTGTTTTTCTTATTTAACATGTTATGTAAAAAATTTTTACATTCTGTTGCCTAGTTTTAAGAAGTAGGATTTCTTCTTCTTAGAATATTGTGTTAATTATATTGCCTTGAGAAAAGAGCAGGGAAGCTCCTGAGGCTGTTAGAAATGTTTAGATCAAGGAGGCGTTCTATGGGGTAAAAGAAGTAAAGACTGTCCTCAGACACAGACACATCCTACTTTAGTTTTATTTTTTGTAAACTTTGCTTCATTAAGCAAGAGAGAGTTAAAACAATAAGGAGCAAGTCCCATCCTAAGAAATTTTTCTAGGTGTGACTATGTCACTTAAGAGGAGGCCTCCATTTCTATTGTATTATCTTTAAGAAGGATGGCCTCTGGCTCCCAGTTTTGATGAAAAAGCAGAATAATGGCCATAAAAATGCTGAACCCTGGTTTCATCTGGTCCCCAAGTGACAGGGATATTAAATCCTGCACACTCAGCACCCTGAAACCCAGTTGTCCTTCTTAGCTTTCCTTCCAGCGAAAGCCACCAGCAAGACTTCTGCAGAAATGTTCCCCTGCCTCCCAGAACATTGACTATTCTTCCTGGCAAAGACACCTCCACCGAGAAAAACCCTACTTGGGGTAGAGGGTTGGGATAAGGACAAGCACTTGTGTTACTTCCTCTGTTGTCTACTAGATTCCTTAAAATATGAGAATCTATTTTAAGAGCCAGGGCCTTGAATTTGGATTACCCAGATAGATACGTTAGGTCATAGGGGGTAGAAGAATCGGAGAAGTTCTTTAGCAGAAACAGCCTATGTTTCCCATGAACTCTGCACAAGGTCTAAACCTCACTAGTCACTGGGACAATAAAAATAATATTAATAGTTAACATTTACCAAATGCTCACTATGTACCAGGAATTTATAATCTTATAAGATTGGTGCTATTTTTATCCCCAGCTCACAGATGGGAAACTGAGACTTGAGTTAAACAACTTGCCCGAGGTCACACAGCATCTTAGGAGCAGAGGCAGCACTTGAACGTGAACTTGAGTACCTCCTGCTCCACTCGCCCTGGGGCCACGCTGCCTACCCAAGCCATTATCAGAGCCCTTAATAACCAGGGCCAAGAGTGCTGCATAAGGAGTGACCTGGGGAAGAGAACGGCTGTGGCTCTGTAGGCTCATTTTATCATATGGCTTCTGGGCTCTACTTCCCATATCCTAACCTATTTATTATTAAAGACCCTTTGGCTCTTGACTTCCTTTACTCTTTCCTGTCTTTTTCTTAGGAACTGCCCTGCTGTTGACCTTGTGCTCTTTCTTCCCTTCTGCCCCACACCCATGAGCCCTTTGAGCTCTCCAACTCCCAGGCCTTTCCTGGCTGTTGGCCTAGGCCTATGGATGTTTCTTTACTGGCTTTTTCTACTGGCAGTCCTCTACAAACACTTATCCTGGGCTTGCCATAAGCATGGTCCCACTCTCCTTTCTGCTGTCCTGGGTTTTATACTGAGGCCCCACAAATTCCAGTATTTGCACTCTTTTCTCAGAAACCTTTGCTTGGGGCCTTAGATATCTAGCCACCACTTTGCTCAACTCTAATTCTTCCTCTAAGAAAAGACAACTTATACTGCCACCCAAAGTATCTGAGGAACAAATTTAACTTTATGCTAATGAGATTTTTCCCCCTAACTGCAGAGGTATGTGTAACCAAAGGGGCATGGAGTCAGACAATATGAATTAGGAATTTCACTCACTACTTGTATGACTTAGAGTAAGTCACATTGTGAGCCTCAATTGTCTCAACCATAATATGATGATGCTTTTAAAAGTTATTTCCTGTAGTGGATGCTATGATGTGCTTCTCAGATTTCCCCCTTCATGACTGAGGCATTCATTTCCCCAATTACTGAAAGTGTTGATGGCTGACAACTCTCAGCTGGGTCCCATTTAGATGGTGCCTTTCCCCAAAGGAAGCTGCCCTGCCCAAGGTCAAGCCCCATTCCTAAGGACAACCCACATCCAATGACTGGCTGATGAAAGGGTCTTGCATCAACTTGGAATAGCTCTGAAGGGCCAGATAGCTCCAGTATTCCCAATGAGATCAACTGAGGCCTTTGTTGGAACTGCATCTGAAATTCATCTTCTCCCTCTGCCTTATCCTCCTTCCTAAACATCCCCAAAGGTGTTGATTATGTGATCACTCCCCAGCGAACTTCCCTACACACAAATCCCCATCTCAGCATCTATGTCTTGGAGAATTTGACCAAAATATCTCATATTTTTGAAGGTTAAAGTAACATGGTGTATATAAATTACTATATTTGGCATATCATGGGCACTTAATATTTGCTGGCTCCCTCTTCTTCCTGTTTGTTTTGATTTGTCTTTTGCTCATTTCTGGGTAGGCCAGTGAAGCCTAAGAAAGCTAGTGAGCTTACTCTTTCCATTGTTCCTCCCCCCACCTAATCCAAACTCCTTTTCACATACAAATAAAGCCAAACATCCTCTCTTGGGAGCCAACAAAGGTTTTAAGCAAGGGAGTGCCCTGGTTATATTTATGTTTCAGAATTTAGTGTAGGGAAGCTTAATGTAGAACTAGAAGTTGGGCGCTGGTCAGAAGAAACAGCAAAAATCTCAACTAAAAAAGTGACAATGAAGTGGGGGAGAATGAGGCCCATTGGAGAGTTATTCCACAGCGATTTTTGGCTGGGTTTGGTGAATGATATGATGTGGGATATGAAGGAGAGGGAGCTGTATACAATGGGCTTTAGACTTCTGGTTTCGGCTCCTGGCAGATGGCAATGCCATTTTTCTAGATTGGAAGTATGGAGGGTGGAGCATTGGGGCAAAATCGGGAGTAATTTTGTTGGGTTGGAATATGTTCAGTTGGTGTTTATGTTTCATCCAGCTGGAGAATTCCAGAGAGTTCTTGAATATATAGAGCTAAATTTCAAAGAAGAGGCATGATCTAGAAAAAATAACTTAGAAGCCATCTTTCCAACTTCCTCATCTCACCTTGAGAAAGCTGATACTCAGAGATTAACACCTCTGAAAGACTTCCCCGAGATCACATGGCCATTTTTTGTAAAGCCAGAACCAGAAAGCAGACCTCCGGGGTCTAAGCCAGTGCTAGCATCTCCTGATTAAGTTTATTTTGTTCTATTTATCCTCATGTTTCCAGGACCTAACAGTCTGGCATATAATAGATACTAAAAGTGTTTGTGGAATGAATATATTGATTGCAATTATTCTCTGAGGCAGGGCTGGCCCCTCCTCTCCACATTATTTATATCTCAGAGGCATCTTGGAAATCATCAGACCCAGGGAAGTCCTACTTAGCCACCAAATTTGCATTTCCCCAGGTACCTCCCAACACATCTCCACTTCCTCTCTGAGAGCAAACTTCTGTCGTCAGTTCACACCCATGGGCAGGTTTTGTGCTAAGCTCACAGAGCTAATTGGGAAGACTGATAAAAGCACAAAGTATATAAAAGAAGTATGATCTTGGGTACAGAAATCAGATAATCACCTAATGTAAACCTTGAACTACACTTAGTGGTACAATTATAAAAATTTTCTTTCATGAATTGTAATAAATATACCACACTAATGCCAGGTGGCAATAATAGGGTGGTATATGGGAACTCTGTGCTATATGCCTGATTTTTATTTAAACCTACAACTTCTCTTATTAAAAAAAAAAAGAGAAAGAGAAATCATAGTCAATTCCCTTTTATTTTGTGCCTGAAGAGACTTAGACCAAGAGAGAGATTGTCTTGATTCAACTGAATTAGAGTACTGTTGCTGGGAGAAAGGAGCTCTGCTGGAAACCCACCGGGCAGCCTTGCACAAGTCACTTCCCTCTTTGATTTTCTAAGATTGGATAGAATATGGGGAAATGTAAATTTGTGGTCTTCCCAGCTGATGATTTCCAGGACTTCTCTGTAATGACCATTTCCATTACATAGTGGGTGGAAAGAGGCAATATATAATGGGGCAAAAGAGTCCCACCACGGAGTGGTTCTGGGGCTTTGAAGAGACAATTGGTCTGAATCTTGACAGATAAGTAGGAGATTGTTAGGCAAACAAAGAGGGCGAGGAAGGATTCTAGGAAATACAAGAGCATGAGCAAAGGCACTGGGTGAGTTCGGGGAACTGCAAGTCGTTCGGGAAGATTGCAGCATAGGGTGTAAGGGAGGGGCCAGGTCAGAAATGAAACAAGAGGAATCCGCAGAGGCCAAGTCTCCTACGGAGCTGTTGTAGCCTCCAGGCCTTCTAAAGAGACTATCCCTTGAAGATTTTAAGCATGGAATTGGCATGGTCAAATTTGTGTTTTTAAAAGATTCTTCTGTTCTATGATCCTGCCCACTGCCAGGGATTAGCACAGCCAAGAGATAAACTGCTCCTGGGAGCTGGAATGGAGAGTCTGGCAGAACCAACACCAAGTGATAGCCACCAATTATATGTTATTCAAGGAAGCTTTCTCCTCTTCTTAATTGGCTCAAGAGAAAAATAATCTGTCCTCTTCAGGCAGATGTTTCGATAGGAGCTCAAGGTTGAAAATGATTGTGTGTGACTGTGTGATTGTGAAAATCTTGTAGCTAATGATCCCTTTTAGCCAGGGTATAGACAGATGAGTCAAAAAATAAGGACAATAAATAAATAAGTGGGGCGATAAGGGGTAAAATATATATTGGCTGGATTGCAATACTAGTGGGTCAATGAGAGGGAAGGGTAAGAAGTATGGGATGTGTTCTAGTTTGCTAGCTGCAGGAATGCAACACACTAGAGACTGATTGGCTTTTAATAAAAGGGGATTTATTTTGTTAGTTCTTCAGAGGAAAGGCAGCTAACTTTCCACTGAGGTTCTTTCTTACATGGGAAGGCACAGGATAGTCTCTGCTGGCCTTCTCTCTAGGCCTCTGGGTTCCAACAACTTTCCCCGGGGTGATTTCTTTCTGCATCTGCAAAGGCCTGGGCTGAGCTGCAAGTGCTGAGATGAGGAATGCTGAGCTGCTTAGGCTGTGCTACGTTGTGTTCTCTCATTTAAGCACCAGCCAATTAAGTCAAACGTCATTCACTGCAGCAGGCACGCCTCCTAGCTGACTGCAGATGTAATCAGCAACAGATGAGGTTCACATACCATTGGCTCATGTCCACAGCAACAGAACTAGGTGCCTTCACCTGGCCAAGTTGACAACTGAATCTAACTACCACAGGATGTATAAGTTTTTTCTTTTTATTTCTTTTTCTGGAGTGATGCTGAAGTAGTGAAACCCCTGTTTACCCAGGAAAGCACCTAAATCTCTGAAAAGTGCAAAACTTTGTTGCCAGCAGACCCAGAAGACTCTGTCCAAAGTCTGAGCCCCGAGTATTCTTTATTTCTAGATTATATAGGCTAGTGAGCAAGGCGGGAGTTACTAAGGGAACAGGTGGTAAACACTGGAAAAGCACAGAGACAGAACTTGCAGGGCAGGAGTTACTATCTGGCCCTTAGCTGAACTCTTTTGTCTGAGATAAGAGCAGCTCCTGGACATGACAAGAAACAGGCCTGGCAGCCTCCCTCTTTGCACACCGATATCTTCAGACATGCTTGAATAAGCCTGAATATGATTTACAGCCCTGCAGACATTCTGCTTTTCTCCCTTTGAGAAAGCTTGCAATTATATACCTTTATGAAAGCATCAAATTATACTGATGCACACTGATGGAAAAACAGCCTGCAAAGGGTTAAAAGGCAAAAGTAAAGACCAGGGAGTATGCACCAAAGTCCAAGGACAAAGTCTTTTTTTTTTCTTTTTTAAGTCATTTTTATTGAGCTATCTTCACACACACACAGTCCATGCAAAGTATACAATCAATGGCTCACAAAATCATCACATAGTTGTGTATTCATCACCATGATCCCTTCTAGGGCATTTGTATTACTCTGGAAAAAGGAAATGAAAAGACAAACGTAAAAACCTATACATCCCATACTCCTTATTCCTCCTTCTGATTGACCACTACTGTTGCAATCTACCTAATTTCTTCACCCCTTATCCCCTTCTGTTATTTATTTAATTTTTTACCTTATTTGATTATTTTTTGGACTCCTCCAAGTCTCTGTAAATTTTTAATATGAACAATGAAACGTAAATTCATTTTAATACTTGCAATTTGAATAAAATCACTGTGGTTTAAATAAGAGACCAACCATGGTTTTCTTTTCTGCACTCCACAGTCATCTTCAATTCAATAGACAAATCTGAAGCAAACATTTGTAATATTTCATATTGTGCATAATTGCTGTAAATACACATGCCTTTAAGCTTATAGATTTGATTTCTAACTTAAAAAGAACTTGTGAGGTCACACTAAACACTGAGCTTAAGTGCAAGACAAATGTTTTTAGGAAAATTTTTCCACAATTAGGACTGTGCTGGTTTGAAAGCATTTATGTACCCTAGAAAAACCATGTTTTAATTTTAATCAATCTAATGGGAGCAACCATTTCTCTTAAACCCTATTCATCACTGTCTATTGGATGCTTGATTAGATTATCTCCACAGAGATGTGACTCACCCAATTGTGGGTATTAACTTATTTTTTTGCTTTTTTTGATCATTCCATTCTACATATATAATCAATCATTTGCAATATCATCACATAGTTGCATATTCATCATCATGATAATTTCTTAGAACATTTGCATCAATTCAGAAAAAGAAATAAAACAAAAACAGAAAAAAAATTATACATACCATACCCCTTACCCCTCCCTTTCATTGATCACTAGCATTTCAAACTAAATTTATTTTAACATTTGTTCCCCCTATTATTTTTTATTTTTATTCCATATGTTCTACTCGTCTGTTGATAAGGTTGATAAAAGGAGCATCAGACACAAGGTTTTCACAATCACACAGTCACATTGTGAAAGCTATATCATTATACGATCATCTTCAAGAAACGTGGCTACTGGAATACAGCTCTACATTTTCAGGCAGTTCCCTCCAGCCTCTCCATTAAATAACAAGGTGATATCAACTTAATGCGTAAGAATAACCTCCAGGATAACCTCTTGACTCTGTTTGGAATCTCTCAGCCATTGACACTTTATTTTGTCTCATTTCACTCTTCCCCCTTTTGGTCGAGAAGGTTTTCTCAATCCCTTAATGCTGAGTCTCAGTTCATTCTGCGGTTTTTCTCAATCCCTTGATGCTGAGTCTCAGCTTATTCTAGGATTTCTATCCCACATTACCAGAAAGGTCCACACCCCTGGGACTCATGTCCCACGTAGACAGGGGGAGGGTGGTGAGTTTGCTTGTTGTGTTGGCTGGAGAGAGAGGCCACATCTGAGCAACAAAAGAGGCTATCTGGGGATGAATCTTAGATCTATTTTAAGTAGGCTTAGCCTGTCCTTTGCAGGAAATAAGTTTCATAGGGTCAAACCCCAAGATCGAGGGCTTGGCCTATTGATTTAATTGTCACCACTGCTTGCAAGAATATCAGGAATTCTCCAAAGGGGTAAGTTGAATATTTCCTCCTTTCTCCCCATTCCCCCAAGGGGACTTTACAGATAATTCTTCATTTACTGCCCAAATCACTCTGGGATTTATTGGGGCATCACACAAACCAAAAACTCATCCCCTATTCAAGATTCCACATACTTTATGGTGTACAAGTAAACTGGCCATACAAATTAAATCAGGAAATGATTATTTTCCTGATTTATTATTGGGTAGTAATTATTGGGTAGTGATTATTGGGTAGTAATTATACTACCCAAAATATAAATTTTATACCAAATAAACATCTCTCCCTTTAGTCTCACACAGAAGTTGAAGTTTTAAAATAGGAATGACATCATCCTTTACCCAGTCTTCTGATATACCTTAGTCCTATCCAGATCAGCTTCATTCATATCTCTACTCGCTGTGTGATCACTTTTTCAACTTTAAAAAGTGGGATTCCTATGTGGGGTACTGCTGATTTTCATAGCTTCAGAGCTATAATTCTGAGTCCCAGGTGTCACATAAATACCCAAAGTTTCTGGGAAAGACCATGTTGTAAACAAACAGCTCAGAATCTCAGAATTTAGAAATAACAGTTACACCTCCTGGATATATATGGCTGCTGTAAGAGTTTACTAAGACCCTTTACAGTAAGCCCCAATCTGATAACCCATGCTCTTCACTTTAGTTCACCAAATTTTTATATTTTAGTTAATCTATATGATTGATGCATGATAATATTCGTCTTTTTGTTCCTGACATTTCATTCAAAATACAGTTCTTAAAGTTCATTCACCTAGTTGCATGCCTCATAACTTCATTCCTTCTTGTGGCCACTCAGTAGTCCATTGTATGTATACACCATAGTTCCCTCTTCCATTCCTCAGTAGTTGTACACTTAGGCCACCTCCATTCATTGTGGATCATGAACACTGCTGCCAGAAACACCAGTGTGCTAATGTCCATCTGTGTTCCCACACTCAGTTCCCCCAGGTATCTATTGAGCATTGGGGTTTCAGAATCATATGGCAACTCCACCCCTAGCCTCTTGGGGAACCACCGCACTGCTCTACAAGGGCTGTACCTCTCATTTCCCTACTGACAGTGAATAGATATATCTCTTTCTCTGCATTTTCTTTAGCATTTCTTTCTCTGTGTTCATTTTTAAACAGTTTTATTCACACATCATACAATCCTGCATAAGTATATAGACATGCCTTTGCTACCATACTCAATCTGAAGATATTTCCTTTCCTTCCACAAAGAATCCATACCCCTTTCCCAATCCCCTTGCCTGTTGACGTTTAGTTTTGGCATAATACCTTTGTTACATTCAGTGGAAGCATATTACAATGTTACTAGGATTTTTAACATGTTTAATGCTACTAATATTATACTTCAACAAAAGCATTGTTTGTAAAAAAAAAAAAAAACACAAAACACATACATGTGAGCTTGTTAAAAATGCAGATTCCTTCATTAGAATATGTACATTACAGAATCAGAAATTAGAATACAGGTTACCAGGGGCAGGGGTGAGGGCGGGGAATGGGAGTTAATGCTTAATTGGCAAAGAGTTTCTGTTTGGAGTGATGAGAAACTTTTGGTAATGGATGGTAATGATAGTAGCACAACATCATAAATCTAAGTTAAAATGGGGAATTTTATGTTATACATATGTTACCACAATAGAATGAAACAAACCCATAGAACTATTAAAAAAAAGAAAGAGGGCGGGCCACGGTGGCTCAGCAGCAAGAACGCTTGCCTGCCATGCCAGAGGACCTGGGTTCGATTCCCGGTGCCTGCCCATGTAAAAAAAAGAAAGAAAGAAAGAAAGAAAGAAAATGATTGTAAACCCTGAGAGTATAGGAGAATCCTATATTGGGAGAGCAGAGGACAATGTAGACTCAGAACAGGGCCTCAGCATCTTTAAGGACAGCCAAGGAGAAACAGCTTCAGCAGACTACTCCTTGGTTTGTCTTTTTAACAATTTGGTCACCAGGCCAAGATGTTGTCAGATTTCTCAACTGCATAGACACTTTTTCCCCTTGTAACTAATAACAATCTGTTGGTATACGCTTTAAGACGATGCAAATATCCTGTTCTTTGTCAAAATTTCCCCTAAATTCAGCCTCCATTGATGACTTTGCTTGGACCTTCTTTATTTTGATATTTGCAAAATGATAATTTTCCATTCCGACACACCCTCCACATTTATCAGTTAGTATTTATTTCTGTTTGCTAAAGTTGACAGAATGCAATATACCAGAAATGGATTGACTTTTACAAAGGAGATTTATGAAATTTTCATGGCTATATTCATGAAAACACCCAAGAGGTTACCTTCTCAGAGGAAACACTGTTGGTATTGGGGGCTCCTCTGTCACATGGGAAGGCACATGCAATGTCTGCGATCCTTCTCTCCCGGCTTCTGGTTTCAAATTGCTTTCTCAGCTCCTGTGAATCATCTTGCTTCTCCTCAGGTCATTTTATTTCTTAGCTTCTCTGGTATCTCTCTCATGAAGGGCTCCAGGAAAAGACTATGATCCATCTTGAATGAGCAGAGTCACAGCTCCATGGAAATAATCTAATCAAAAGTCCCACCCAACAATGGGTCTTCACCCATAAGACTGGATTAATAGAACATAGACTTTTCTGGGGTACAGAATAGATTCAAACCAGAATGTTCCACCCTTTGAACTCTAAAGACATATTCTTTCCATGTACAAAATGCATTCATTCTATCACAATATCACAAAAGCCTTAAACCATTTCAGTAACAATATGAATGCAGTACAAAGTCAAAAACAGTCTTTTTGACTTTGAACAGACAAAGTGTCATCAAAATAAGCTCCAGACATGGTCTATGCTAAGGCAAAATTGCTTCTCTGGCTGTGGACTTGTGAAACTCAGAACAAGTTATCTGCTTTCAATATGCAAAGAAGGGAGAGTCATAGGATAATTGCCACAGGGAGAAATTGGAAGAAAAACAGGGGTTAAACTTCCCAAACAGTTCCTAAAAACCTACAGAGGAAACTTCATTAGATTTCTAAATCTGAGAGTCATCTATAGAATGGCATTTTATCCTAGAGGCTTGAAATATCAGCAATATCCCTCTTTCCAAGGGCTTACACAGTGAACCTGCTCTCCCAAAACACTGGAGTAAGGGTTGCAACATTGGGGAGTACTTGGGAGACAACCTTGTTCTTAGCTTCACCCTCCTCAAGCATCTGGGTGGCACCCAGACTCTACCATCTCCAGGGCACAGGCTTAACCCCTTTAGAACAGTGGGGTAGTGGCCAGGCTCTCTCAAATCCCTGAGGAATGTGCTCCACCCTCTCTGAGGCCTTAGGAGCCAAAACCTTCCTGAACATTGAGGCAGAAAGCCCACCATCTACCTCAAGGGCAAACTCACCCTCCTCATATTCATGGATGGGTCTGCTTTCCTAACCCAAGATTTCTTGACTCCAGACCTTATCTTCCATGGTTCTGCCTTTGAAGTAATTTTTCCTTCAATATGTCCCTTTTCTGTCCATTATAGTCCAGACTGGCAGTGGATCTGGTCATACAGATCTTGCAAAAACTTTGTTGACTTGGCATGCAGCATACAGGAGTCAAAAGTGTCAGACAATAGGACTTTCCACAAATCCTTTCTGGATAACTCCACTCCAAGCCTTGCTCATCCTGACATGGCTGACTGCTTCCAAGTTGGTTAAATCCTTCTGTGTGGTACTAGCCTCTGGGGTGTCACTTTCTGGAAGTCCAGAATTTTCCAGACCATCATTTTCTGTTTCTTTGTACCTAGGAGTTCAGTTCCCACCTTATCTTTTTCCTCTCATATTTTACTATAGACTACAAGGAGAAGTCAGGCTGCATTTTCCACATTTAGTATGTAAATCTATTTGCTAAGTATTTCAGCTCATCACTTTCAAATTTTATCTTCTATCCAACACCAGGACTGAATTCTGCCAAATTCTCTGCCACTTCAAAACAAGGGTCACCTTTGTTCCAGTTTGCAATGACACATTCATCATTTCTGTCTAAGGCCTCATTGGAAGTATCTTTAGAGTCCATATTTATCTATCTATCTATCTATCTATCTATCTATCTATCTATCTATCTATCTATCTATCTATCTATCTGTTCTAGTTTGCAAGCTGCCGGAATGCAACACACCAGAGATGGATTGGCTTTTAATAAAAGGGGATTTATTCTGTTGGTTCTTCAGAGAAAAGGCAGCTAACTTTCCACTGAGGTTCTTTCTTACGTGGAAGGCACAGGATGGTCTCTACTGGTCTTCTCTCCAGGCCCCTGGGTTCCAACAACTTTCCCCAGGGTGACTTCTTTCTCCATTTCCAAAGGCCTGGGCTGAGCTGCAAGTGTTGAGATGAGGAATGCCGAGCTGCTTAGGCTGTGCTACATTGCGTTCTCTCATTTAAGCACCAGCCAATTAAGTCAAACGTCACTCATTGCAGCAGACACGCCTCCTAGCTGACTGCAGATGTAATTGGCAACAGATGAGGTTCACGTACCATTGGCTTATGTCCGCAGAAACAAGACTAGGTATGCTCACCTGGCCAAGTTGACAACTGAATCTAACACATGTCCACCCCTTGTCAACTTGGCAACTTCAAGCATCACCTTAAACAGGTACAAAAAATTCTCTTCTTGCTGTGGACCTGTGAATCTCAAAACAAGTTGTCTAGTGCCAAGATGCAAAGGAGGATACTCACAGGATACAGATTTTCATTTCCATAGGGAGAAATTGGAAGAAACACAGATGTAAAATCTGCAGGGCACGCACCATGGAATTTCAAAGTCTGAAAGTCATTCATCCTTCGGCTTAGAAAGTGGCAGTCCCACCCTTTCCGAGGGCCTATGCAGTGGCCCGCCTCTTTCCAAATCAACCTCGGGGAACATCGAGGAGACCACCTCTAGGCTCCACTCTCTCCAGGCATCAGGGCCACCCCTGGGCTCTCTGCCATTTCTGGGGCACACGCTCAACCCCTCCACATGGTGGCAGCCAGGCTCTCCCAGTCCCCCAAGGAGGGTGCTCTACCTTCTCCAAGGCCTGAGGATACACAACTCTTCCACTGCAACAAGATGAGAGGCTCATCCTCACCCTTCAGGGTAAACTCACCCTCTCCATGTACACAGGTGGGTTCACTCTCCTGGCCTAGGTTTCTTGGCTTCAGACCCGAGCATCCATGGTTCTCACTCCTGCCACATTACCTTCTCTTTCCCAGACCAGAGCTATGGCCTCTTGGGGAGTTCCTTACAGTGAATTGACTGAGGAAGAGAAAACTCGGGCCTGGTTTACAGATGGTTCAGCACGATATGCAGGTACCACCCGAAAGTGGACAGCTGCAGCATTACAACCCCTTTCTGGGGTGTCCTTGAAGGACAGTGGTGA
>PVIY010012827.1:0-60842 GCA_004026745.1 Myrmecophaga tridactyla | reverse complement strand
TTGTACAACATGTATGGAATGTATGTGGGTGAAGATTTATCAATAAAAACATTTTTTAAAAACCTTATCATTTCTACAATAACACAGCTAATATTCAATACATGTTCAAATTTCCCCAATTGTCTGAATAAAATATTTGTAATATTATTTTAAATCTAGTTTCTAAATAAAGATCAGGCAAAGCCTTTAGTTTTTTTTAACTCTAGAATAGTGGAACTATAATATAACACTACAATAACTTCTCTTTTTTTTCCTCTCATGACATTGAGTTTTGTGGAGTGTCCCACTATTTGAATATGTCTAATTGTTCCTTATGCTTAGATTTATGTTAAAAGTTTTTGGATAATAATACTACAGAGGTAATTATTTGTCCTCCTTTGTTCTTCATTTCAGAACGTACATAATGTCAGTTAGTTCCAATACTCAATACTAGTGATTTCAAGTTTGATGATGTGGTTAAGATGGTGTCTGTCAGATTTCTCTTTTGTTATTAATGAATAACGTATAAGGAGATACTTTGAGACTATGCGAATACCTTCCTTTCTAGCAACATTTCACTCAGTGGTGTAAGCACCCACCGATAATCCTTTCCTCATCAATTATTATTTCGGTGATTACAAAAATGGAGAGTTTCCTAATTTGATCATTCCATCTACATTTATTAGCTGGCATTCTTCTAGAAAGAAGAGCTTTCCTTCCTCTCTTGTGGATACTCCCCTCCCCTCCCTTTTTCTGAGTATCACTATAGAATCTGGTTCCTTTTTTATTCAATGTGTTACTATGATTTACCATTGTTATCCTTTTTTGTCATCCGAATGTCCTATTTTGGCCAGTGGGAGGTTCTTTAATCTGGTTTCCATGTCCTTTGACATATCCCACCCATTTCTGAGTGCTTACGTGGTTATTTTTATTTGAGTGCCAAATATTGCATTTGAATAATTATAATATAAATTTAGGCCTAGCACAATGTTATTTTTTTCTAGGGAGGAGTTATGTTTGCTTCTGGCAAGAGGTTAAGTCAGTCCAATAGCCATCTTACTTCACCTTAATTCTATTGGTCTGAGAGGATTTGAAGCTGGGTCTGTTTCCAGTTTACCCTAACTCCCAGTGAAATGCCTTAGGTCCCAACCTAAAGCCTGGCAGATAACCAGGCCCCTGCCCTCTTCACCCTCCCCGAACTTCAGTTTCAATACTTCCAGCCCCGTTAGTCTGTCAAAAGTTCTATTCAGCTTCTTGACCTCTCAGCCACCTCCTTGGGACAAGTGACTCTAAACACTCAGCTCACCTCTTTCTCCTTTTTCTCCCAGACCTTGTTCCCATAATTATTCCCTGTCTTGTTAGTTCTCTAATACCCTCTCAGAGTGATTTTTAAAATATTTTGTCTGGCTCTTTGGTTTTTCTCGGTAAGAACATTAGCATGAATTATCTAATCCATTACTGGAAGTGAAAGCTCCCTTTACCCCAGAATTGGCTTTTAAAAATAAAAAATGTGGTCATTTTCCTAATTAAAACACTACAATAACTTCTCATTTTTCTTACGAATCCTTAATTAGATCTCAAGGGTCTGCCTTTGCAAATCATCTCAAGCCATTCTCCCTCTCAGTTTCTACTTTCGAGACACACTGGCCCTCTTTCGCATACCACACCTTCACAATGCATGTGCTGTTTGTTCCCTTCCTCTGGCCACTATAAACTGTTCCCACCCATTTCCCTTTATCTAGTTCACGTTTATTTAATCATCAGAGCTCAGGCAAGTATTTCTTCACCGAGGAAACCTTCTTTAGCTGCCCCAGTCTGGGTCAGGTCCCAGCTACGGCACCCGGCACTTCTTCAAAACATTTATTAAAATGTGTGATTATATATTGATTGAGTGGTTGAGTAAAATCTGTCTTGTTTCATGTGCTACATGAAAGCAGTGATCTTATCTGCTTTGCTCACCATTGCATGCCCATAATCTACTTGTAGAAGGCATTCAATAAAATAGTTGAATAAATAGTTGGCATTCAACAAGTTCTTTTCTGGAACACTGTCTATGCATTTAGCCCATTTATTTCCACCCAGAGTTCTGCAGCCAGGATTGAGTTGATGTAGCACCTAAATCTTTGGCTGCTAAAATTTCCTGGCTTTTAACTTTGAAGTCTGATCAAAACAGTTTCACTTTCCATTTCCCTTATGGTCACATTGATTTCATTTCAATAGAGTGTAATTTTTAACCCAAGAAATATTGTATTTTGGTGACTATGAAAAACTTTCAAGCCAATAGTTACCTTGGTTTCAGTGTTTACATACTTATCTCCAACCCTCAAAAAAGCCATTCCGAGCCCTGACTTGTTGACTCACAATTTAGCTTGCTCTTCAGAAAGTGAAAATTAAAAGTCACTCTGAGGCAGGTGATGAAGTCAAAATAATGCATATAGCAAATAGGGTTGCAAATATTTTCTTTTTGTTTAATATTGATTTCCCTGCTAGAGTAAATTTGCATCTGTTTTACATTTGAAAATAAAAGGCAGCTGTTTCTTTAAAGTCCATAGACAAAAAGCTAATAAATAAGGGAATTCTAGTTGATAATATAGGTTTTTTGTTTTAGAACTAAATTTAGGCTTTTATTTCTAGAAACTTACATGACCCTGAGCTGATTTTTTTATTTTCATATTTTAATATGTATGACCTGGACCAGTTGGCTGTTTTAATATGTATGACCTGGACCAGTTGGCTGATTTTCTCACTCTAAATCTACAGAATATACAAATGCCAATTATCTCACTTCTGTGGCCTCAAAGTCATTTCTTATTCAGTCAGCTTCCTTTGAAAAAGAATGGGGTCTGAGGGTCTGACCCTGAATGAGGCCTTCTTGGTCAAGGTTGGATGATGGGAATTTTAATTAGCTCATGTTTTAAGGGATTATGGTTTGCCTCTGTTAGAGAAAATACGTAATGAGTGGACACACCACTGGGCAACCCCTCACTTTCAGGCTTTGTGAGAAATCTCCCTTCTTTAAATGCAGAATAGAGCCCACTCCCCTTTTAAATGATGTATATTTAAGCCCTCCTAATTAAGTTTCATGTTGAATTGAGGAACCAATGTGCATGCTATGTAGGTTTAGAAATGGGAACATTCTCAGAGATGGTAGTAAACAGCCCCAATTTCTCTCCTAAACTCTAGGGGAAAAATATCACCATCCAACTACTTACTCAACACCTCCACTTGAACATCTATTAGATCTTATTATTAACATATCCAAAATTTCACTTCTGTTACCCTAGACACCAAAAGTTTCCTGCTATCACAGTCTTCGCCATCTCAATAAACAGCACCTCCATTCTTCCAGTTGCTCAAGCTAAAATCCGAGAGGTCTTCCCTGGCTCTTCAATTTCTGTCCTACTCCATATTCAATTCAACAGCAAGTCCTTTCAGTTCTACCTTCAGCATATGTTCAGAATCTAACCACTTCTCTCCATCACCACAGTTACCACACTAGTTCAAACTGCCATAATCTCTTGTCTGGATTATTAACTGATCTTCCTGCTTCCACGTCTTTAACCTAATCCCTTTTGTTCATTCTACCACACTGGCTTCTGTAATTTTCCTCTAAGATGCCAAACTTGCTCCTTTGCAGATGCTGTTCCAGAGCCTTGGCACATGCTGTTCCAGCTACTTGGAATTCTCTTCTGATATCCTCATAGCTCACTCTATTTTTCTCAGCCTTCTGCTCAAATTTCCCCTTTATAGGAAGGCCTTCTCTGAACAGGATGCCATTTTAAAACGGCACTTCATTCCCCTCTCTACAGCACTCTCTATCCCCTTTCCTGTGATGACCATAGATCTCGGTTTATTTAGGACAATCCTGCATTCATCTCTATTGTCCTCATGTAATTGTGAATATTATAAAGTACTCTTGTTTGATAACTTATTTGGTTGTCTTATTCTTAACATGTTTTATTTTATTTTTATAGTTTTCAGCACCACCTAATGCCACCCGTCCATCTCCTTCCATTAGAATATAAACTCTCAACAAGAGTTAATTGTTTATTTCCTGATTTAAACCCAGAATGCAGATGTGCCAGGAACATAAATAAATAAAACCATCATACCGACTTTGGACATCAACATATAAACTTATCCAATGTGCATGAGCCTGCGCAGTTGCCCAGTGTGGCTGGCCAAGGCTACCAATGAATTTGATGCCTAAATTCTATTTCAGTGGCTGGAAAATTATCTCCTATAAAGATAGAATATTGACATTGCAGAGCCTGAACAACAAAAATGGTAACTATTTATGGCCCAGAATGTCTCTTGACAGTGTCAGAAGTAGGGACAGGGAAGTTGTGCCACAGAAAACTGGGTCTGGGTTTGGGACTGGGTCTGATGAAAATGAGTACTCAGACACAATTTGTTACAGGGAACAGTTTTGTAACAAACCTATGCCGACAACCCTAATTATATCCTTAAGATAAATTCATAAAAATAGAAGTACTGTTAACTTAAATGACCTCTGGCACACAATTATCAATATCTTTAATTTTACTTGGAAATTCATTTTTTTAAAAGTAGAATTTTGTTCTTATTAGATTTAGATGTATTCCAAGTTTCTTAATTTTTAAGGAATAATAATTTTAGGTACTTCCAGATGCCTTCTGCTGGCAATCTTTCCTCTTAAAATATGGTTTGGCGTAAAACCCTCCTCTCTGTATTCTTAACATCTTTCATATATACTTTCTTTATAGCACTTACCACATCATTGTGTATTCATGTGTTTTCCTATTTGGCAATACCGCCCAAACCCATTCTCCACTCAGTATGAATTCTTAGCGCAGCAGTACCTAGGGAATTTCTTTCAAGTGCAGAGAACCCCTGCCCTGCTCTTTAAGATTCTGATTCAGAAGGTCTAGGATGGGGCTGGGGAATCTGCAGTAGGCTTTCCCAGGTGATTCCGGATGGTTATTTCACAGATTCCCTCTAAGAAACTGATAGGGTGGGCCCTGTTTTACCCATCATTGCACAGTCAGTGCTGGCACATACATGCTCAGTTAATGTGTACTGAATCAATGGAGTGACGAGTCCAGAAAACTATGGGAACTTCTCTGAGGGAATAGTCTCCTATGGACCCAAAAACCAATTAGACCAGTAAAAAACACATACATTTTCAGTATGTGTTGTGGGAATTAGTTAACAGGTTCAAAACTGAAGGGGATTAACAGAGACAGCTTGGATGTTATGGCTCCTGGGATGACAAAAACAGTCAAGAAGGTGATTAGGCAGTTTACAAATGTGAACCTTAGTCAACCAGAATAGTCTGTGATTTTGCTTAAGCATTTTATAATATGCATCCTATTCAAATTTTATCTGTTTTATTTTGCACTAGGCCTTATACTGTCACCTTTCCCAGATAGAGTCATCCTGTTGCTTCATCAGAGACAGAGAAAAGGACTGAGTTTCAAGAAAAAGGAGATTATAACTGCCAAATATTTTTAAAACTTGTAAATATTCTGCAAAGTGAATATTCTATCATCTTATGATGATATGAATTTTAAATTTACATTTATCAAATTGTGTTTATGTCAGGTTCTAAAATCCGAGCTCCCTCTGAACGTTGAATTATGTCATCCTTATTTCATACTGATTACAATCTGTACCTTTCATGACTCTTATTCTCTAGAATATTACCATTTTTCAGTCTTCTCCCACTAACACCATATTTGAAACACACTTGTAAATACATTTCAGCCAAACCCTTGTCTTTCTTTAGAATCCTAAGAGTCCAGAACTCCTTCTCAGGAAATAGGAAATCTTCCTTCAAATAAATTCCAGGAACTGGCCATTTAGTAACAACATCAGGATAAAATTTTCAATAATAGATTTTATAAGTTTTAAAACAATAATATTTCACTTACCTAAATACTAAAAGATTGCCTTTTATTTCACTTTGGATATACATCAACTCTTTTGAAGTAAAGGATAAATTGTCCATCTGTAGGCAATCATAGTTAACATTAGAGCTTGGACTTAACACCCATATATGAGGAGGTATTAATCCACCATTGACTATTTTGTCATCTCAGTAGGTCTTTCATTGTGCTACCTGAGTCATTAGTCATGGTGTGATAACCAGAAATGATTATCTTTTCCACCAGAAGGATACTGGGGAATTAACTATTACTAAAATGAAAACAGAAAGCCACAGAATGTTGATATTTACACTTGATAGCATTTACTCTGTTAATGAAAATGGAAACTAGAGTCTTTGGGTCACTTGAAGTTTAAGAAGCCTTGGCTTTTACATTAATAAATTGTTCATTGGAAATATTACACTGAACTGATCAGGCAGATCCTGCAGACAAGAATAACAGAAATAAGTGATAAATGGAATACTTGAAAAGGAAATTCGAATATTTCCTTTCTAAAAGCATGTATATATATATATATATTATTATTTTTTTTTTGAGTACATGGGCTGGGAATTGAGCTGAGATCTCCCACATGGCAGGGGGGAGTTCTACCACTGAACTACCACCGCATATTTTAAAAGAATGAAAGGGCTATGGGTCACATATAAAAAGTACATATATGCATATGCCAATGATATATTTGTGAATTTTGAATTTTGAAGAGCATTCAGAGAAGGATTTGGGGGAAATATAATTTAAAACAAAATAAAAACCTTCTCTCCAAGCTGAAAATCCCCCCATAAAGGAGAGAGAAAGAAAAACAATTTTATTATTAAATAAGCATTCAACTAGAATGTTATGCATCACAGACAATTTACTGATGCAGTACAAAAACAGAAAGAAAGCTCACCTTTTATATGTGGCTAAACTAATACAGATCATTATATACATGATCACAAGATATTTCTTATATCTTTATGGCCAGAGCTAGGTCTGCAATTTGGAGCCAAGCATCACCCGAAGGTATGTTCATCTCTTTCCAGGCTCTATCTAAACAAAATCCTTTGTGCCGTAAGTATGTTGGTGATACAGCATTTAATACAAGAGAGCTCTACTATCATCACCAAAATTTTATTCCAAGCTGCTGATACCTATTCTGCAAGATTTAATGGTGGCACTTTCATAACATTACCAGGTGTCCACAGAGAGTTTCCAGACAATAAATGAGAACGCTTCTCTCCTCTGATGTGCCACATGCATTGGTCAAGCAAGCCTCTAGTTGCTTTGAAATTTCTTTAATGCATTCTGAGAGACTGACAATTTCCCTCGCCTTCAGTTGCACTGCTTGGCATGTATCATGCCTTGCACCTATGCCTTTTTTTTGCATCTCTTTGAGTTATTTGTTATATACGTTTCTTGAAAGACTATCACTAATGAGAAATATGATATTATCCTGATTTTCATTCCTTTTATGTAATTTTCTTTAGCCAATTTTAGAATTTTCTCATTTATCCTGAATGTTCTCAAATTTCATTAGAGTGAAGGATTTTTTCTTTTCATTGTTTTAATTTATCCTGTTAAGCACTTGATGAGCCTTTTCAATGAGAGGATTTATGTTTTCTCCAGTGCAGGGAAATTCTCAACTATCCTTTCTTCAAACTTGCCTCCCCTCCATTAATTCTGTTCTCTTCTGGCAACTCCTAAAGATGACTAGAACTTCTAAATCTATTTTACATGTCTCAACTTTTTTTTTGACTTTTATATTTCGTACTTTAGTGCTGTCTAATGAGAGTATTCTTCAGCCTAGTCACTCATTCAGTCTTCAGTTGTGTCTTTTCTGTAATTCAGCCTATTTTTTCTCCTTCATTTCCAAGATCTCTAACTGGTTCTTCTTCATAATTACTGTTTGGAGGCAATAACTTCCCTTACTTTTAAAGATGTTAATCAAACTAGCATAAATAAAATCTTATTATGATTCCACAATCAATTCTCGTTTCATCAAGTTCTTCTGTCTGTGTCACTTGGTGGTTCTCAAATAATTGGTGATTCTTGATTGTGAGTTTGCCTGTCCCTAGATGCCTCTCCCTTGATAACCTAGGGGGGGCCGGGGGGTGGGGAGCAGCAGCTCCCACTGCCTGCGTTTGTCATTGTTCATGGTAAGAACAGGACACAAATGCCTCCCAGGCTGTTCCTCTGGTGGCTTCCTGATCCTCCCTAGTGATAGCAGCCATCTAGGAATACTGCCCTCTCTTCCCCAAGCTGTACTCCTACCTGACAGCAGAAAATCCTTTTCTGTTGCCTGTCCCTGGAGCTGTGGGGATGTGTTAGAGATTTAAGAGCCTTGAGAACTTGATGTTCCTGGTATCATATACAACAAAACCCCTGTTGGTTGCCCATGGGCTCCTTCGTCTGGCCACTGAGCACGCTGGTGAAGCTTCCACGGGTGATTCATGATGATAGTTCTTACTGGGGCTCTTTTGATTATATTGTACTGCCATTTTCCTCTTCAATTTGATCCATCTGCTTTCAGTTGCACAAGATTACCTCATCGTTTCCCATCCACTGAGCAGTCCCCTTGTTTCAGAGCATACCTTCCTTTTTAAATTGTCTTTTAAAATTCACCTGTAAGTTTGAGAGTGGAAAAAAATTTATGATCACACCACTCATCACCCTGAAGCTAGAATTTAATTTCTTTAAAAATTATTGGCACTACAGATTTCTCCCATCAACTTGGTTAAGGATAGGTTTTGGAAAGTTATTTGATATTCACAGCAACCCCAATGTCGCGATTTATTTTTATGTTCCTTTTACAGATAAGGAATAACTATAGAGAAATAACTTATCCAGCCTTCCACGTAGGTAACTGGCAGAGCTGGGATTTAAATCCAGGCAGTGTGACTCACAGCCAGAGAACCTTAACCACCACACTCTATTTTGACATTCATAAATACGTCCTGAGTGTCTACTGTGCGTCAGGCACGGCACTAGCTGTCGGGGTGCAGCCATAATTAATTCTCTTTGACCTTTTTTCCAAATATAATGCATACAACCCAAGGCACATTACAATCCAGAAAATGGGGCAATTTCACATGTGATGGATATTGTGGAGGTGAGTACAAAGTGTTCTGCAACTCTTTGGGGACAGCCATGGCGTCCGTACTAATCTGGGTTGTTGACCTAGGCCCAGTACATGCCTAGCACAAAGTAGGTGCTCAACAAATAGTGTCAAAAAATAGGTGAGTCCAATATTTTTCGGCTTTAAACACACATATACGTGCTTCTATATTTAAAGCTCAAAACTATATATCCTTTCTGCAAGGCAGCGTACAATTCCCGTAAAACAATAACGCCTGCGACTCCCCCGAGCCCGCTGAGGGCGGACCAGGGTGCGAGGGCTGACCAGGGTGTGCAGCCTGACCGGCCCGTCCGGCGCGGGGCGGGCGACCCCGTCTGGCGGCGGCGGCTGAGGCGGCGGTGGCCGTTTGCCGCCTCTCAGAGTCTGGCGGCGTCAGGGGCTGGAGGCGTCTTGTGATGAGGCAAATAAACAAGCCAACCGCACTGAAACGGGTCGTTCCGTTTCACTTCCTCCCTCGGGTGCCTGGGTCTTCTCGGAACAAAGTGACCCTCCATCTGTCCGCAGGCAGGTGGAGCCCGCCCCACGCGGCGCGCGCCTCCCGTCTTCACAGCCGCGCGCTCACCGACGCGCGTAGACGCGGATCCTCCGGGACCCTGCGGGCCTGCGGAAGGACACGCCCCCCTCGCGGGTGCACATCGCCGCCGCACGCGCGCCCTCCGCGCCTCCGAGCGAGCGGACACGAGCGCGCGCGCGCCCGAGACGGGCCTCCTTCCCGGCACCCACTGAGCGGCCGGCCCCCTCACCCCACCCCACCCCCTGCCGCCCAGGCTCCGCCTCCGCGACGGGGCCGCCGGGAGGAGGCGACCGGAAGCCACTTTAAAGCAGAGCTCGAGGTGACAGGCGAAGGAGCTAGACCTGGAGTGCGGTCGCGGCTTTCTGCGCTCGCGGCGGCGGAATGGCCCGTGCGCGGCTCGCAGAGTCGCTGACCCGCGACCCCTAGACGCCGGCGCCTGCCCTGCGCGGACGCTGCCCGCGAGCCGGCGGCGCCGCGACTCCTGTCGTCCGTTCTCTCTGGCTGCCCGTTCAGGTAAAGGGCTTCGTGTGGACACTGAGAGGCCGATGAGGGACCCCGACGAGGATGGCGGGTGGGGAGGGGAGCGCCGGCCTTGCGGCTCCCGCACTGCTGACCCCCGGTTCCGGGACTGTGCGGGGCTGTTGCGAATCCCGGGCGACTGGTTTTTAGAGTTTGTGCCTTTTTGTACGGAATTCACTCGCATCCTGTCAATGTTAGGATGGAATTGGTTTACACTTCTTAGTCACTTGCAGCCTCTGGCAGGTGTATAAATCGGATTTAGCCATGAAAGATTCTGTCAGGGTCGCGGGCGTCTCCCGATTCCCCACCTCAGGGCGGGCGGGCGGGTGGGTGGCCGCGTCTATGCGGCTTCCACCTCGGGGCAAGACCCCGGGCGCTCTGAGTTGCGGAGGAGCACTTCGCAGATGAAGGGGAGGGCACGGCGGTTGCCGAGGAGCCTGACGGCAGAACCCGCGTTCCGGGCTGCAGCACAGAAGTTTGCAGGCTGTTTTCAGATAAACTTTGAAGGGCGCAGAAGTCTTTGCCTTCCTCCGCGTCGCTCCGAGAAGCGTCCGGCGCTTCGCGGGTGGTTTCTGTGAGCCTCGGATACTCGCAGGACGATCCTCTCCGGAAGGTCGGCTGAGGAGGCGAAAAAGAAATTTAATGTGGGAGGCGCGGTGACTGGCTTATGGGAAGACAGGATGGAGACCAGCCGGAGATGCAGGGTCGTTCGTTGGGAGGAGGCTGGATGGATGGTGGGGGTGGGGCTGGGGCTGGGTGGTGGGGTGCGCCTGCCCAAGGGAGGGCAAGGGTGGGGATTCTCGGGAACACCCAGAATTGGGCGATCCGAGCGCCGGGCTCTGGACTCTGCAGACCGCCGCGGCCTACAGGAGGCGTCGCTCGGACCCGGGCTCGGTGCCCGGGTGTAGCGCGGTGGCGGCGGGCGGGCGGGCGAAGAGTTCCGAGACGAGAGCCGACCGTGCAGGATCCTTTTTACCCCGCGTTGAGCTGGCGGCTCCCTGGAAAGGTTCGAGTGCCCGAAAACTGGGGGCGACATGAGATAAGGGTAGCGAGGTGAGTCGCCTGCTGCAGGGGACTGGAGGAAGTGTCTTTCCAAATCTTTTATTTTTCTGTTATGCAAACTAATTGAGGAACTAGGTCCTAGTGGCTTCCCCACTCGTTCTCCGTCTCTTCCTCCTAGTTTTGTTTCTGAGAGTTTGACAAAGGGCAATGATAAAGTTGTTTGTGCACATAAATGTATGTATGTGTGTATCTATTTACACGTATGTATAAGTAATATAGATAAAATTGGTTTAGTGATGAATGTGATAGGAGTGGTTGATGTGTGTGCGTGGGGGAAGGCACAGGTCTTTTTGGTGTGATGAATAAGGGAATACCACAATCTGTGCCAATTGTTTCTTGAGGCAAGAGCACCGAGTGATGAATAATAACGCCTAGCTTGGCTGCCTTCCAGTTGATTTATGTCTCATGTCAAGTCCCTCCTTCGTGAAGCTTTCCCTAACAATGCCAGCTCACACTTGAACTCTCCTTTTTCTACCTTTTTCTTTTGCACTAATCATGGACATTATGTCTTCTTATATATTCTGTTTTTTATTTGTTTTTCTGAGTTTGATTAGTATACACGCTTTATATCTGTAGATTCATGAATCTCTCCAGTTACATCTTAATGTTCATTTTGGGGATGGGGGCTCATTTATATCTATAAAGTCTAAAGAACTAGGAGTTTAATAGGTGCTTAATGCTTTTTCTCAGTAATTCAGCTAACATAACTTACTTAGCACCCACTGCATGCATTGTGGTAGGCACTGTACCAGGCACCTGGAATACGTACTTGAATAAATCATGGGCCCTTGCATCAAGGATCTCTTTCAGACTGTGGAACAAGAGAGGAAGAATAACTGCTCATCACCACCCCCTTTCCCACCTGGCATAACGGCTTAATAATTAATGTTGGATGGTAGGGGGACACCATCTTCTATTTTACAAATTTTTTTTGTTTTTATTTGACGTTCCAATTGTTTCAAGAAATTTGATTCTTCCAAGAAAGCACTTTTTAAGTCTCTTTCAGCAGTTCCTTAGGAATCAGAAAAATTCAGCATTCTGTGTGTTATATATGCTTTTATTCTTTTTGTATAACATGCTTTTATTGGCCTTTTTTTAAAAAAAAGTACATGTATGTAACTATGATAACAAGAAATTGGAGGTCCTTATGAAATTGTGCTTGGCTTCTAACAGTGTGTAGAGGTCATTTCTGATGTGGCTTCTGTTGCTCACAGGCCCTGGTATTCCTCCAGTAAAGGTTGTTTTGGGGATTGTGGAAATAGACCCTTAATGTTCTTGGCGAATATGTTAACTTTCTGAATATCGAAATGCTTCTATTGGCTCCTAGCTTTTCCTGTATCATATTTCAGTTGAGAGCTCCTGTTTTCCTGAATAAATCTTCACACCCCAGATTTACTCACTATTTAACTTTGAAGTTTATCCTTTGTTTGGTGAACTTTTTTTTTTTTCTCACAAAGAAACTAAGTTTTTGTCACCTCATGAGGCTGGTGATATATAAACTGTGAAGAGAACTGCAAAGCTGAGTGGAAATGTGGTTTCCTGACTGTCATCAGCTAGATGTACTTATTTCTTCTACCCACCCAGGCCCTATACTGCCTCAGCATTACAATAAAAATTCATACCTCAACAAAATTATAAATTGCTGTATATTAAGTCCACAGGTAAATGCCAAGAGCCTCTTAAAGGACGCAATCTCTTTTCTTCCTTTACCTCCTTGGACTTTTGAAATGTTTTGGCTGCTTTCCTGGCCTTAATTTCTTAATAGAATTTGAAATTGACCTGGTACTCAGTACAGACCAAAACAAAACATTTTGATGAATGAATGGAATCCAGTTGTTAGCTTTATAAATGATCATATTCCTTCTTTTCCTGGTAGGATTTTTTGACTCTGAGGAGCACTTGGAGCTAATCCACATCATGGAAATGGAAACTACTGAACCTGAGCCAGATTGTGTGGTGCAGCCTCCCTCTCCAACTGATGACTTTTCATGCCAAATGAGACTTTCTGAGAAGATCACTCCATTGAAGACTTGTTTTAAGAAAAAGCAGGATCAGAAGAGACTGGGAACTGGAACTCTGAGGTCTTTGAGGCCAATATTAAACACTTTGCTAGAATCTGGCTCACTTGATGGGGTTTTTAGACCTAGAAACCAGAGTGCAGATGAGAGCAGCTTACATGAACCTATTGTGAAAAAAGCCCTGGAAATAAATCCATCATGTGCACCGGCAGAAAACAATATGTCTGTTCTGATTCCTGATGAAACAAGTGTTGGGGGCCAAATGTCAGAAGGCCATCCTTCCACTAATGCTCCAGAAAGAGTGGTTCCAATCCAGGATCACAGCTTTCCATCAGAAGCCATCAGTGGGACAGTGACAGATTCTACGGCTGGACACTTTCAGACTGACCTCTTGCACCCGGTTTCAAGTGACGTTCCTTCTAGTCCTGACTGCGTAGATAAAGTCATGGATTATGTTCCAGGGGTTTTCCAAGACAACAGTTTTACAATCCAGTACATTTTGGACACAAGTGATAAGTTGAGTACTGAGCTCTTCCAGGACAAAAGTGAGGAGGCTTCCCTTGACCTTGTGTTTGAGTTGGTAAACCAGCTACAGTACCATACTCATCAAGAGAATGGAATTGAAATTTGCATGGACTTTTTGCAAGGCACTTGTATTTATGGCAGGGATTGTTTAAAGCACCACACGGTCTTGCCATATCACTGGCAGATCAAGAGGACAACTACTCAAAAGTGGCAGAGTGTTTCCAATGATTCCCAGGAACACTTGGAACGATTTTACTGTAACCCAGAAAATGATAGAATGAGAATGAAGTTTGGGTATGTATTTATAATAACTTATAAGGCTGTTGTTAACTGCTATAGAGAAGGTAAAGAAGTTAAACGCTTAGTGGTAGGATGATTTCTTATTCCTTATTCCACTGTTAATTTTTGGTTTTACGCTACCTTGATTTTTCATAGTGGTTGAAATGCAGTCTGTTTAGCCAGACAATGAAATTTTATGACTTGAACAATTCAGCTGTCACTCTGTGCAATATGTGTGCGATTGAGAAGTTGCATATACAAACTGTGGTGAATCAAATACTATTTTAATTATAAGGGAGAGCTTGCTTTAGAAAGAAGATTCATGGTGAATCTTATAATGACTGTGTAGTTTATCTAATATTAAAGTTTTGCATACTGAGTAGCTGCTATTTTTAAAAGGGAAACTGTCATTTGCAGAATTTTGTAGGCCTCTTTTTATTTTAAATGGTATAAATAATTTTTCTGTGAGTAGTTTACAAGTACTTCTCACAATTCTGACTCATGCCCAAACACGCTAAATCTTGTATTTCCTTCAATTTGTTTTATTAGAGAAGTTGTAGGTTTACAGAAAAATCATGCATAAAATAGTCAGTTCCCATATACCACCCTGTTAGCAACCTCTTGCATTGGTGTGCTACATTTGTTACAGTTGATAAAAGCACATTTCTGTACCATTAACTGTAGTCCATGATTTAACTTAGGGTTCATTGTTTATGTTTTGCAGTTCTATGGATTTTTTAAAAACTTCTGTTCTAGTAACATGTACAACCTAAAACTGCCCCTTTTAACTACATTCAAATATATAATTCAGTGCTGTAAATTACTTTCATAATGTGTTACTGTCACCACCATCCATTACCAAAACTTTTTCATCATCCCATATAGAAATTCTGTACCTATTAAGCTTTAATTCCCTATTTCCACCCTGTCCTCTGGTAACCTGCATTCTAGATTCTGACTCTGTGAGTTTGCTTATTCTGTTACTTCATAAGATCATATAATATCTGTCCTCTTGAGTCTGGCTTATTTCTTTTAACATGATTTCTTCAGGATTCATCTATGCTGTTACATATATCAGAACTGCATTCATTTTTACTGCTGAAAAATATTCAGTTGTGTGTATGTACCACATTTTGTTTATTAATCAATTGATGTACACTTGGGTTGCTTCCGTCGTAATTGTGACTAATACCTCTATGAACATTGGTGTGCGAATATCTGTTAGAGTCCCTGCTTTCGGTTCAGGACTATATACCTATAAGTGGTATAGCCAGGTCATATGGTAATTCTATACTTAACTTTCTGAGGAACATAAAACTGTTTTCCACAGTGGCTGTACTATTTTACATTCACACCAGCAATGAATGAATGTTCCAATTTCTTTTTTTTTTAATTAATTAAAATTAAAAAATATGTAACTGCAAACAAACACAAACAAGAACATATGATCATTCCATTCTACATATATAATCAGTAATTCACAATATCATCACATACTTGCATATTCATCGTTATGATCATTTCTTAGATGAATGTTCCAATTTCTCTACATCCTCTCCAGCACTTCTAGTTTTCTGTTGTTGCTGTTTTTTTTTTAATAATTGACATTCTAATGGGTGTGAAATGCTGTCTCATTGTGGTTATTTTTATTTCATTTCATTTTATTTTTTGGTGCATGGGCCAGAGATTGAACTTGGGCCCTCCTGCATGGCAGGCAAGAATTCTACCACTGAACACCTGGTACACCCCATCATTGTGGGTTTTTTTTTGGCATGGGCAGGCTTCAGGAATCAAACCCGGGTCTCTGGCATGGCAGGCGAGAATTCTGCCACTGAGCCACTGTTGTGCTGCCCCCTCACTATAGTTTTGATTTGCATTTCCCAGATGGCCACTGATGTTGAGCATCTTTTCATGTGCTTTTTGGTCATTCGTATATCTTTGGAGAAATGCCTATTCAAGTCTTTTTGCCTTTTTTTTTTTTTCCTGCATGGGCAGGCACTGGGAATTGAACCCTGGTTTCTGCCATGGCAGGCAAGAACTCTACCAGTGAGTCACTGTTGCCTGCCCTTTTACCCATTTTTAATTGAATTGTCTTTTTGTTGTTGAGTTTGAAGATTATATATTTTTTAATTCTAGATATTAAACCCTTGTTGGATTTATGGTTTCCAAATATTTTCTCCCATTTTGTAGGTTGTCATTTTATTTTCATTAAAACGTTCCTTAAGGCACAAAAGTTCTAAATTTTATTAAAGTCCCATTTATCTATTTTTTCTTTAGTTGCTTAGGCTTTAGATGTAAAAAACCATTGCCTAACACAAGGTCCTGAAGATGCTTCCCTACGTTTTCTTCTAGGAACTTTACAGTTATGGCTCTTATATTTAGGTGTTTGCTCAGTTTTGAGTTGAGTTTTGAATATGGTGTGAGGTAGAGGTCTACCTTCATTCTTTTGCAGTTGGATATCCAGTTTTCTCAGCAGCACTTGCTGAAGAGGCTATTCTTTCCTAATTGAGTGGGTTTTGCGCCTTGTCAAAAATCAGTTGGCCATAAAAATAAGGGTTGATTTCTGAACTCTGAATTCAATTACATTAGCCTGTGTGTCAGTCCTTGTGCCAGTACCATGATGTTTTGATTACTCTGGCTTTGTAATCCTTTTTTTTTTTTTTTTACATGAGCAGACCCGGGATTCAAACCTGGGTCTCTGGCATGGCAGGTGAGAACTCTGCCACTGTGCCATCATTGCACCGCCCTGTAATAATTTTTAAGATCAGAAGGATCAGTCCTCCAACTTTGTTCTTTTTCAAGATGGCTTTGGCTATTTAGGGCCCCTTACCTTTCCATATAAATTTGCTGATTGGCTTTTCCAGTTATGAAAAGGTTGTTGGGATTTTGATTGGGATTATATTGAATCTAAATCTTTTGGATAGAATTGACATCTAAATAATACTTAGTTTTCCAATCCATGAACACAGAATATCCTTCCATTTATTTAGGTCTTCTTTAATTTCTTTTATCAGTGTTTTGTAGCTTTTTGTGTACAAGTCCTTTATATCTTTTATTAGATTTATTCTCAGATATTTGATTCTTTTAGTTACTACTGTAAATGGAATTTTTTTCTTGATTTCTTCTTCAGTTTATCTATTACTACTGTATAGAAGCACTACTGATTTGGGTGGGGGGGATAATCATCTTGTACCATACTACTTTGCTTAATTTGTTTATTAGCTGTAGGAGCTTTGTTGTGGATGTTTCAAGATTTTCTGCTTATAGAATCATGTCATAGGTAAATAGAAGTTTACTTCTTTCTTTCCAATTCAGTTGCCTTTTTTTTTTTTGCCTATTTGCTCTGGCAAGAACTTTAAATGCAATGATGAATACCAGTGGTGACAGTGAGCATCCTTGTGTTCCTGATCTTAGAGGGAAAGCTTGCAGTCTTTCGCCATTCAGTAGGGTGTTAGCTGTGGGCTTTTCATATATGCCCTTTATCATGTTGAGTAAGTTTCCTTTTATTCCTACCTAAATTTTTTTTGGTTTTGTTTTTTAATCAAGAATGAGTGCTGTCTTTTGTATTGAAATCATAGCTCTTTAATACTGAAGGCTCTTTAGTGTTGGAAATGATAATGATAACACTGTCTCTTTTTCTGCTTTGAGCTCGCTATCTGAAATGACCACTTCTCCTCTTGCTAAAATCCTTAAAAGCCTTGAACCCACTAAACTAAGGGAGACATATTTTTGGCCACTAGACCATTTGCTGTCCTACTACATGCCTAGTAATAAACTCTTTCTCTCTTTGGAAAGTAAAAAGAATGGGTGCTGGATTTTGTCAAATGCCTTTTCTGAGCCAATTGAGATGATCATGTGTGTTTTTTTTTTCTTTCATTCTGTTAATGTGATTTATTATGTTAATTGATTTTCTTATGTTGAACCACCCTTATATACAATGGATGAATACCTCTTTATCATGGTGTATAATTCTTTCAGTGTGCTGCTGGATTGAGGTGTTGCTAGTATTTTGTTAAGCATTTTGTATCTGTATTCATATGAAATTGGGATATTGATCTGTAATTTTCTTTTTTTGGGTGTCTTTATCTGGCTTTGGTATGAAGGTGATATTGGGCCTTGTCGAATGAATTTGGAAAACTTCCCTCCTCTTCAGTATTTTAGAAGAAGAGTTTGAGTAGGATTGCTGTAAGTTATTCTTGAAATGTTTAGTATAATTTCCTGTGAAGGCATCACATCGTAATTGAAATGTTTTTGATTACTCATTCAATCTCTTTACTAGTAATTGGTTTGTTGAGATCTTCTATTTCTTCTTTAGTCAGTATAAGTAGTTTGTGTATTTGTATACAGTTGTTCATAGTATCCTTTCTGATAATCCTTTTTATTCAGCGGGTTCAATATTAAGTTCCCCTTTTGATTCTTGATTTTAGTCATTTCTGCCCTCGAATTTTCTTTTTGTCCATTTAGCTAAAGTTTGTCATTTTTATTGATTTTTTTTCAAAGAACCAACTTTTGTTGATTGTTGTTTTTTAAATCGCTTTCATTTATTTCCACCATAATCTTTGTTATTTCCTTCCTTACGTTTGCTTTCAGTTTAGTTTGCTCTTCTTTTTTAATTGCAGTTTTGAGATTAGGTCTCTGATTTGAAGTCTTTTTTAGTGTAAGCATTTAGAGCTATAAATTTCCCTCTTAGCACTGACTTTGCTGCATCCCATCAGTTTTGGTATATTTTATTTTCCTTCTGTCATTTGCTTCGATGTCTCCTATTTCCCTTGTGATTTCCTCTCTAACCTATTGGTTAATTTAGAATATGTTTTAATTTCCATATATATGTAAATTTTCCATTTGTCTCTCAGTAACTGGTTTCTATTTTAATTCTATTGTGGTTGGAGAAGATACATTATGTGATTTCTATATGTTTTAATTTATTGAGACTTGATTTGTGACCTAAGTTATAGTCTATAATGGAAAATTATCCATGTTCAGTTGGGAAGTATGTATCTTCTATTGTTGTTAGATGAAGTGTTCTATTTATATCTGTTTAGGTCTGCTTGGCTTAGAGTATTCAAGTCTTGTATTTTCTTATTGATTTTCTATGTAGACATTCTATTCATTATTGAAAATGGTATATTAAATTTTCCTACTATTAACATAAAGAGCCTTTAGTTTCTCCCTTTAAATCTGTCAGGTGCATGTTATAATTGTTATATCTTCATGTACAATTGACCCTTTTAGCAGTATATAACAACTGTCTTTGTCTTTCATAGCAGTTTTTTACTTAAAGTCTATTTTATCTGACATTAGTGTAGCTACCCCAGCTCTCTTTTGGTCATATATACAACTTGTTTAGTATTTTGTTTTTTTCGTCCTTTCACTTTCAGCTTCTGTCTTTGAATTTAAGGTGCATCTTTTGTAAACAGCATATAGTTGAATCAAGCCTTTTAATTCTGTCTGCCAATCTCAGCCTTTTTACTGAAGAGTTTAATCCATTTACATTGAAAGTCACTACTGATGATGCAGGACTTCTGCCATTTTTCTGTTTAGATTTTGTAAGTCATACTTTTTTTTGTTCTTCAGTTCTTCAATTAATGCCTACTGTCATATTTATTTGTTATGTTTTTGTATTGTCCCATTTCAAGTCCTGTCTCATTTCTGTATGGCTATATTTTTCCTGTATTTTTCTTGTGGTTACTGTCACGTTCAAATTTAACATCCTAACTATATAACAATCATACTTGATTTGCTAACAGCTTAACTTCAATAGCATACATGCAAACTGTTCTTATATACCTTAGTACCTCCACAGTTTTGTTGTACCTTTTACAAATTACATCTTTGTATGCTATATGTCCAGAACCATAGATATAGCGTTACTTGTTGTGCATTTGCATTTTAGTACCTGTTGGAAGTAGGAAGTGGAGTTACATACCAAAAAATATAATACAACAGTACTGGTATTTATAATTACCCAACTGTTTACCTTTACTGGAGGTCTTTATTTCTTTTTGCCACTTTGAACTACTATCTAGTATCCATTCCTTGCCATGTGAAGAAGTCCCTTTAGCATTGCTTGTAGGGCAGGTTTAGTGGTGATGAACTCTCTGAGCTTTTGTTTATCTGGGATTGTCTTCATCTCCATTTTTTTAAAAATTTATTTCATTTATTAAACATACCAACATATAAACACAAACATTCTTACCATATGATCATTCCATTCTACATACATAATCAGTAATTCACAATATCATCATGTAGTTATATATTCATCATCATGATTATTTCTTAGAACATTTGTATCAATTCAGAAAAAGAAATAAAAAGAAAACTGAAAAAAAATCATACGTACTATACCCCTTTCCCCTCCCTTTCATTGATCACTAACATTTCAGTCTACTAAATTTATTTTAACATTTGTTTCCCCTATTATTTATTTATTTTTAGTCCATATATTCTACTCATCTGACCATACGGTAGAAAAAAGAAGCATCAGACACAAGGTTTTCACAATCACACAGTCACGTTGTGAAAGCTATGTCATTATACAGTCATCTTCAAAAAACATGACTATTGGAACACAGCTCTACATTTTCAGGCAGTTCCCTCCAGCCTCTCCATTACACCTTAACTAAAAAGGTGATATCTATTCAATGCGTAAGAATAACCTCAAGGATAACCTCTTGACTCTGTTTGGAATCTCTCAGCCATTGACACTTTATTTTGTCTCATTTTGCTTTTCCCCCTTTTAGTCGAGAAGGTTTTCTCAATCCCTTGATGCTGAGTCTCAGCTCATTCCAGGATTTCTGTCCCATGTTGCCAGGAAGGTCCACACCCCTAGGAGTCATGTCTCACATAGAGAGGGGGAGGACAGTGAGTTTGCTTGTTGTGTTGGCTGAGAGAGAGAGGCCACATCTGAGCAACAAAAGAGGTTCTCTTGGGGGTGACTCTTAGGCCTAATTTTAAGTTCTCTCCTTGACCTTTGCATTTGACAATTTCATTAGTATGTGATGGGTGTATTTTTGTTCAAGTTTATCCTGTTTGGTGTTCTCTGGACTTCCTGGATGTGCATATTCATGCATTTTGCTAAGTTTGGCAATTTTCTTTGATTATTTCTTTGACTATTCCTTCTGCCCCCTCTTCTCTTTCTTCTCCTTCTGGAACTCCCATAAAGTGTATATTGGTATACTTAATGGTGTCCCAGAGGTCTCTTCAGCTATTTTTGCTTTTTATAATTCTGTTTCGGGTCCTCAGCTGAACTCATTTCAAATGTTGTGTCTTTTAATTCGCAGATTCTTTCTTCTGCCAGTTCCAGTCTGCTATTGTTGCCAGTTGTTGTGATCTTCAACTCCAGTAGTTCTGCTTGGTTCCTTTTTAAAACTTATATCTCTTCATTGAGATTCTCATATTACTCATCCATTGTTTTCCTTATATTCTTTAATTCTTTCTCTGTGTTTTCTTTCAACTCCTTGAGTATATTGAAGATCACTTTTAATAAAGTCTTTGTTCAGTGTATATCCTTTTTCTGCTTTCTTCATTGGCACTTTCTGTATTTTTATCCTCTTCCTTGGATAGGCCATAAACTTCCTATTTCTTTGTCTTGTAAACTTTTGTCACACACTGTACATTTTAATATATTAACTCTAGGATTTATTCCCTGAACTGTTTGTTTCTTGAGTTTGTAACCAACTGGTGATATGATAGAGATTTTCTTGAGTGTCAGGAGCTAACACAACTAAGCAAACCTAAGCAGAAAACACTCTTCACTGCCTTTTCAAATTGTCTTTGTGTTAGCTGGTGCTCTCCTTCAGAGCTCAGCCCTCCTATTAAGAGTGTTAGCCCAAGGTAAATACAAACTGCAGCATCCTCCCTGTCTTTTTCTAGACATGTGTCTTGTCCTGGGCTTGTGCTTACTAGGAGTTCTCCCTGTTTACAAGAGTTTGAATGCTGCCTCTACTTCAAACAAACTTTCTCCCTTTCCGGAATGTTCCACTGCAGGCCTTAAAGCAGGTAAGTCTTTGCCCCAGATCATCAGCTTCAGTTGTTTCTTGGACTGCTTTCCCTGTCTTTGGCTGCTTTGCCTGTAGGGCAGATTCTGGGAGGGGGGTGCACATTGGAGAGGAGTTTCCTCCAAGTCAGTCTTTTCCAGCTGGAACAAATCCAGAAGCCCACAAAGGGAGTTCTAGCTGGCTCAAAACTGCCCTGGGGAAGGTTTGAGGGAGGGGCCAGGAAGGGCACCAGGAGCTTCTTCCAGGCTCCTCAGAGCTGTACTTTCTTGACTTGGCCCCTGTCCGGAAAATGCAGCCCTTCAACTGTTCCCTGTAGTTCTGAGGACGCATACTGTCCTTAAGTCCATGCTACCACCATTGTCCGGGGTGGATTGGAACAGTGGATGTCCTCAGAGCTAGTGCCCCAGGGATCCAAAGTAGCTAATCAAAAGCACCACCTTGAGCTTGGGGACATGGATTTTTGTGTCCCTCCTGGAACCAGCAAGTTGTGCTAGAAGCCAGACTCCACTGTTGCCTGCCACAAAGGTGGGGGATGGAAAATGATAACCACCATGTAGACAGAACAGTTTACTGGTATTTACTGTAATTTACCAGCCTCTTTATTCCACCCTTCCTTGTGTGCTTTTCAGTGTTCTACTGGACTCTGGAGTTTTGCAAATAGCTGATTCTGACAGTTCATTCCTATTACAAGAATTGTTCTGGCGGAGAGACTGATTCCTGGCACTTGTTACTCTGCCATCTTCCCACAGTTCACCTTTTAAGTTTATCGCTGTATCTTACAAAATAACATTTTTCCACAAACCTAGTATATTTTTTAAAACTTGGAAGAGTCTTTTATTAATGAGTAAAGGGAAGTTATGTTTATGGGTATGCTTATCAATTACGTGAAAAAGTACTTGTCCTCTTGTTTTGTTATACAAAACATGTATATAAATATTTAGGTCCTTTTAGTATGGCTGTCCAAGCAGTATTCTCTGATAGGAAACTAAAATTTCACATGCAAATTGTTCTTTAATTGAACTTTAAAATGAAGAAAATGATAGCTGCCACATGTAAAGTTGCTAGTGCATTAAATGGCTGTATAATAATTAATTTTTGTATTTTTAAGTTGTTATTCCTGTAGTATAGAAAGAGTTAAAATGTATGATGTTAATAGTTATTTGCATATGACCAAGCATAAGGATTTAAATTATATGGAAGAGAGGAGTACTTCTGTCCATTTTACCTGACTTGAGGAGATCATCGGCCAACCTGACACCTTCACAAATAACGACCTGGTACAGTACTGGGAGGCATGACCCATTTTGAGGAAAAGATACATTGAACATCCCCATCTAGAAATTCAGGAGAAAAATTTCCTTAACAATCACCCTTGCTCACAGATCAGTTTGCCTAGAGAGTCAGCAAAATGATGGTATTAAACCATTTCCAACTTGTCTAATTTTGTTAGTCTTGATGTCAAACTTTTGTATTATGCTGTGGATTCTGGGTGTCAGCATTATTGGCATCACAGAAACCTGGTCTTTTTTGTTTGTTTGTTTTTAACAACTTTCTTCTCTTCTTGCTCCCACTTAGTATTGGTTTTCTTTTAGCATTTTGGTATTTCAGTTGTATAGTACATAGATCTGTGTGTCTTTTTAGCACCTTAATAACCATGAGACTAGAACTTGTGCATTGTGTTTCAAAAGGGAAGTGTGAAACAGGATAACAAGGCTCAAGTTCAAAGCAATTATACTGAAGTCCCTTGGGATAAAACTAAGGTTTTATGAAGAATGTACTTTTCCTGACCATAACTGTGTTATTTTAATAATACGCATTCAAGATTCTACTTTCCTTGGGTAGTGATGATTTTCTTACATCCTACAAGAAACCTAAGTACATTTAACTTATTTTTTTTAGCCAACATTGGAAGAGAAAAGAATGTTTCCCATTTTGTTTTTAAAATCTTTTTAGTAAGTTATTTCCCAAAATCTCCCGTTGCCCATGAGCTAGCAATACTAATTGGTATGTCAAGGGTAATTAATTTTACAAACTCTCAAAGCCACTCTAATCCTTCCATCTCCAGATTGCAAAACTGCAGAACAGTGGCCTCTCACTTCACTCTTATGAAGCAAATTTCCAGTCTGCTGAGTACTTCAGCAACTTGGTACATTAAGTTTCTGTCTGTTTGAATTGGTCAGGTAGAAACTAGGAAGTTATTGTCCAACACATTACATTCTGTTTCTGTGAGCAACGTAAGAGAAGCATTTTGATGCCAGAAAAATCAAGGAACTCTTAAGTCAGCATCATATTGAATATTTTATCCTCTGGTAAGATTAGTGTGAAGAATAGACATAGATATGAGACAAAAAGACATGCATTTTGAATCAGTTTTAAAGTAGTGCCTGATTTCCAAAGTAATGTTTATCTGATGCTTAGGAGAGAAGTAGCATGAGTGGATTGCTACTACTTCTGCTGCTGCTACTACTACTACTACTACCACTACGATTACTACTTTTACTACATTGTTAGTAGTAGTAAATGCTAGCCTCTGCTCCTGCCCTGATAAAAATAATGAAAAGTATAACTTAATTATTAATAAAGTACTCCATAGACAACAGAAAAAAAATGTTCTAAGATTGAACTAGCTTAGTGTCAAAAATTAGGCTTTTGGGAAGTTGACCTATGGTCATTGCAACCTGGTTTTCCTTGTATTCCAAAGCGATGTTGTGTTTCCTGGCAACAAGATGCAGATAACAGCATGTTGGGCCTTGCTGAGAGATTCACAAACAAGCTGGAGCAGCCCAGGTTCACATGGTTACCACATTATTTGGCTAAAGCTATTAATCTCTTGTGGTCAGGCCTGTAAAGCTGGTCTATCTATGCAGATTGTACATAACCAGGAAGTGTGTGCTCAGCTGTGTATATGTCCAAGATAGACTCAGAAGTCTTTGGATTCAGTTATAATGAGTTGTGGTTGTTTATTCCACTTGTTTTCAATAGTTTATATGACTTGGTGAATTATTATTTTAATATCTATGTTGAATGGAACTTGAGGAAAATTCAGGTCCTGGGTCTTTAGCAGAGACAAAAGTTCATAGTTTCAAATTGTGCAGGTAAAATTACTTTATTTTGCATTGCACATAATGTTGGATTTAACATCTAAATCCAGATTAGATGTGTGGTGTTCATTTTATTCCCATGAATGAATTGGAAAGGAAGTTGAGCTAAATAAGTTCTCAGGTCCCTTCCAACTTTTTGGTCAAGATGCTTAGATACTAAAAAAACATTTTAAGAGGATTTCAATAATAAATTCTCATTTGATGCATTGTAATGAAATTATTTTAACTATTTCTAATTTGGCCTTCAGCCCAAATGATGATATATTCCCTCTTTGCTTTCTCTCTCTGCTTTTATCTGTAGGCATTTATTCCCAACATCACTGGAAACTAGTATATACGAACTGCCCAGGTTTAGATGCTGGGGCTTCTTTTTGTACACGTGATAGGCCTTTGAGAATTTCCAAATTCCAAATGTGCATTTGAGAAAACAACCTCAAATGTTGTGTTTTCGAATTAGAGAGCACATTCTCTAACAGTTAAGGCACTAATCCTTGGTAGAAGATGATACTGGATGACAGAACTAAGCAGTTTTAGAAGAGCTTCACTTGTGGAATACTGTTGTGGATAATTGGAATCATAGAGGCTGTGCAAATCTCCCTTTAGAAACTGAGCTCACCATTGGTTTTCACATTACATTCATTTTAAAGTGTGCCAGAATGCTTTTTTTATTGCCATCCATCATGAGGGGCAGATTACAAACCGCATTTTGGAGGTTACCTGCAGGTGAAAATATGGCTAGTGATTATTTCTAAATCTGGAATTCTGAAAAGAAGATGAGAGAGAAGAAAATAATGATAAAGAGCATATACTGTTAAATTCCATATGACTTGTGGAGTGAATTATATTAACTTAGACAAATACAAGGCTGTATTTCTCCCCTGACTGAACTCTACTGGAATAGTTAAACTAGCCAAGTTAGCTCTGGACTGCACAGCTGTGATGATGTATGAACTAACTCATTAAGTGTTATTGATAACACTGGAGAGAGGAGAACAGCTGAAACTTAACTATGCCTTGTGACTTTTTGGTATTTCTTGAATATACACAGCTGGGTGAGTTTGAATTTATTAAAAAAATTCCTGCCTAAGAGAAAGAGAGCTCCATAAGCAAGAAGTGTGTTTGAAGTGACTTTCAAAATGTTTGCCTTGTGCTTTAGGATAAAGCAATTCAATGAATTATTTTTTGTACGTCTTTATGCTGCTATTTCCATATGAAATAAAACTAATTGGCTTCTATCTATACTAATCCAGAGACATTGCTAGGCTTGGCTAGAGCTATCATGGGAATCAATAGCAATCATTCATTTATTCCCTCTCTGGCTTTTCATCAATAAGCAGATTAGAGTTTTTGAAACAGCTGTCACCTGGCTTCAGGTTGGGGCCAATCTGTTTCTGATATATAGGATAATGAAATGACTTGAAAAAAGCAAAGATTTATAACTTAAGTCAGACAATTAGAAGAAATAGCTTATAAGGTTATCTAATAGCCCCTAAAAATAATTGCATGATGCATTATGCATTTTCTCATTGAGTTGAATACTAGGCTTTTACTTTATTGTGAATAAGCAGGAAAAATTGAAATAGTAGTAACTTACTCAACAGTGAAAACATTCTGCACATAGTGGGCATGCAAAAAATATGCTACTTTTGACTGATTATCTGTGCTGTGTCCCTGTAAATCTATTTCCTATTTCTCATACATTAGGAATACTAGACTCTGGATTTGCAATTCATAAATTTTTCAGTGTTTATCTGATTACATTTTCAGTGTTACTTCTGATCAGTGATCCTCAGTTTTACAGGGAGAGGGGGCTATTTCTAAAGGATGAAGCAGTAGGTAACCCATCCAGAGCTTGACTCCGCAAGGCATGCTATACAAATCCAACTGTTTTGAGATTGCACTTGTTTTCCTATGGCCTCTTTTATTTGTTGTCCCCTGATTTGAGATCACCAGATTTTGCATCCTTTGTTTAATGGTGATGATTCTAGGTTGTAACCTAAATGTGTTAAGGTAGGACCTCATGTCCTCCTAACCTAGGTCACAATTTTTAATTATTTATTATCAGTTGCACTTATTGTTAGTTGCCTTTTTGTGGAAGGAAAACTTAAGTACATATGTATATAACATTTACAAAGAAAAAACAAGTTTATTTTGGGTTACGAGATGATTATTGAGTATTCTGGCAACTTTCTATAAAGCTGGTTCAAATCAGACACTTAGATTTTGAAAGAAACTCACTTTGTAAAAGTGATGGTTTCTTTTTTATAATATATCTGAGAGTCTTAAGGTAACTTGTGTGAATGATTTTGTACCTTTGGAAGACATCAAAGTACTAAGGGTTGAACCATTTTCTGTTTCATTCTGGGTTGGCAGTGTTAGGTAATAGCCAACGTTCATGGGTTGAATTGTACTTTGCAACACCATAAATACATACTGTTCAAAGGAATGAAATACTTCTAAAGTTCGCCATCCCTAGGAGCAAACAAACCACGTTTTAGATATGAAGGAACTTCTTTAACAAAATATTGCTTATTTTTATATTTATAAATTATTTATGGCAGTGCTTTCTAACGACCAGAAATTATACTACACACAGACTCACCCGTATTTGAAATTTCTTCCTGCAGGTCTTAAATGTAATCCAGCCTAAATCCTGACACATTAACTGAAAGCCTCAAAATTTTAATATAGATAATTCCTTGTTAATAAGGTAGCTTGAAATCACAAATGGTAGGTTCTGAAATACATTTTGAAATCTTTAAAAATGAAAGATTTTTTTGTAAAACAAATTCCACTTATTCAACTTGGTAGTTTGTAAAGATTTTAATTTGAAATTAAATATATTTGCATGCAAAGGACAGTATCACATACTTGAGCTAAGTATAACCAATTCTGTGATCAGGAACTCATATTTTAGAAGTTGATGATATTAAGAAACTTGTTATTGTATATTAAGAAACTCACAGTTTTCCTTGCCTATCCAGCCAGTTAATGTTGCTAAGACAAGCGTAGAAGGGAGTTAACTAAGCATTCCTGTTTGCTGTTTCCACACAACAAAATATGTCTCTTCTCTTGTTCTATCTCTGTTCTATGCTATTTACTTGCTGGTAACACCCACTTGACTAGTAAAGAACCTTTGCATGGTCATCACAATGAAGGATAAACTCTTATGAGAGTGAGAATGCTAGAGTGACTATTCCCTTTCATGTTTTACAGACACCAGTGATTTGAGAGTATGTATGCCACAAAATGTTGTATGTGGAGTTTTTAGAATCCCCCATGACTAAATTGTCTGAGAAGGAGTTCAATAAATTTGTATTCTTTATGCAAATGAAGCCCTCTGTTTTGGTGCTGTTGCTTCTGAGCATAAGGAAGCATTTGTGAATAATCTTAGGTCGAAACAGCAGTTCTCACACTGATTGGAAAATATATTTAGACTGCATTCACAGAAATTTATCTTTGTTACAATAGCTTTCTTTTTCTTTCTGGATTAATTAGGGGTTTCTTAAACTGTCCCTTCTCCTTTGATACACCTCCAAAGAGTTTGGTGACCTTTTTGTTCTAAATTTTTACCAGCACCGAATAGTCAGTGAATAATGGCAGGATTGAAGGTGGGAGCCCAAGGGTGAACTTTGCTTGCAATAGTGCATGTGCTTTCACAACCTTGCTCGCACCCTGTGTAAGCTTCACAGCTCTTGCAGCTGATCAGGGTGTAGAGAGGGCAAATGACACAAAATACTCTAAATAATTTCCTGCTGTGGTTGGTCTTTGGTTTCTGCCTGTCACCTGGCTTTGCTCTTTCATTTCCAGGCGCTGAGAGAATAAAAATAAGCACAGGAGAAATGCTAGGTTTGCCTTCCAGGGTTTAATTACTCATCCTAATAAAAGAAGACATCTTTGAGTAGGGGTAGGAGATATGAAACAGAAGGAACTTTGCATCCTTGCTTTCTGACTTTTGGCTTGTCCAAATCCTGACACATATCAGAAGCATTGTGTAAAGTGTTCTACTACAGCTAATTTGTTTCTAAAAAAATAATTTAGACAGAATTGAATCTTGCGTAGAAATCATGTTTTATAGAATCCCTCCAACCCAGAAAGACTATGTTGAAAGGTTTTGTGCTCATAATTTGCAAAACCTAGACAATAAAGAAATTACGATCTTTAATATATTTTCTGTAAGAAGTCTTTGTTTTTTAAATTTTGCTTAAAGAGCTATCAAGGAGTGATAAATTCTCTTTACAGTTTGTCTACATTCAAATCTCTAGTCTGCAAAAGCTTTCTTGTTCATCTCTGTGTTCTCAGTACCAAATAAACAGTAAGCCATCAGTGAATCTATTTGTAATTCATTCATTTATCAGTTGGTTTTCTTGGACTAATTAAGGGAAAAGGCAAGGCTAAATTAGAGAAAATTGTGAGTAAATACTTTCTTTTTTTAAGGATAAATTAAGCTAATTGTATCTTGCAGGGGGGCAGGAAGTATTAGAGTATATATGTGTTATAACTACTTATAATTTTCCATTTATGTTTAAATGAGTTCTGGATCATTTAAATTTTGAAAACATTTTCTAAGCAATTTTAACATTTACATATAGTACTGATTTTATAATATTTATGTAGAAAAGTTTTATAAACCATCGTATTCAGTCCTGTTATATGCTTTCAAAATCTACATCCTCAGAATTGAATTAACCAGTATTTGGGCATTGAGTAGATAGTGCTACTTTGTTTGACCCAAGATAGAAGCTTCTCCATTAAAAAAAATTTCACTTAATCAAGGGGATACTTACTCATTTTTATGAGTATCAGTGACTGCATAGTTTAAGCAAGTATAAAGTATGATACAAAATGTTAGAACTAGTCTGTGCTTTCTCTCCAAACTGTTCTTACAGAAATTAAGTTTCACTTCCTCTTCAGGCTATGGTTGATAAGTAGGTTTCACTTATAGTTACCTTCTAAAAGTCTCAGGACATGTGACTGGACGTGGATGAAATTTAAGGCTGTATGACATTTCTATTATCTTCAAGCTGCAGAATTTAATCCCACACCTTTATAAATAGATAGCCATGGGATCCTCTGATCTCATAAGTACAGTTTTTTATTTATGGATGACTTTAGGCTTATTCATATCTTATTAGAAAGTTCTCTTGTGTTCTTTTCTTTGGTCTTGTGGTTTTGTAATTGAAAGATAAAAGAGCCCAATTTAGCAATATTTTAGCAGGTTCTATTCTTCAAGTGGATATTATAATTTGCTTTTTTTTTAGGTTACTTTTTTTCTTTTAAATTTTTATTGATACAATGATGTACAAGCAACATACATTCTTTTTTTTTTAATTTAATTTACAGCACATAACAAACATTCCATACATGGTGTACAATCAGTGGCTCACAATATCATCACATAATTGTATATTCATCACCATGGTCATTTTTTTAGAACATTTGTATCACTCCAGAAAAAGAAATAAAAAGAAAAAAGAAAAAACTCAAATATACCATACCACTTATAATTTGCTTTTAGTGATTGCATTGGGAACTTCAATGAATGGGAACATTTAAATATACTCAATTGGTCATGTCTTAATATAAAAGCTTTTTGAAAATAAGTTGTTTGTGTTTTAGGTCCCCTCATTCTTTTTTAAAATACAGAATTTAAAAAAGCTTAAAAATCGGGTGTCCTTTCGTTTAGGAAACCTGCCTGCCTTCTTTTTTCCTCTTATCTCTTATCCTCTCTTTTGATTAGGTCCACTGTGTTCGTTTCCTGAATGACTTTAAGGCCACAAATTAGATGTCTAACAATTTGTAAATTAGACATAAGGTTTGACACACAGATAAATGTGATTCTAGCACTCACTGACTTAGTGCCTTCTCATTCACCTATTTCCAAGATGTCCCCAAAGGAGCTGCATACACAGTCAGAATTTTGCCTTATGATGATCACTTTTTTTTTTTTATGGTCACTTTTTAAGAGTTGATCTCCAGAAACTAATCTTTAAAAGTGGGGAACACTTTTTTTTTTTTTTAAAGTAGGAAACACTTTTACCTACACAAAAATCTTTGAGATATTTAGGATCATAAGATAAATCCATGATTAGAATTTCATGTTAATTGTACAGTTGTAATTGAGAGTAAATGTTTGGTTCTTAGCCTGCCCATAATGACACAAGGACATCTGCATAGTAATGTAAATTTCCAATTTTGATTTTAGGGTATGTCTGTGTTTTCAGCTACTTAAACAGATGTGAGGGGAAAAATTCACTGCTTACCAAGATCCAGTGTCATAATGTGGGAGTTGAACATAGAATTTTAACTTCTGGTAAATATTAAAAGACCTTGCTTTAGATATAAGCATTTATAAATAATTTTATTGCCTCCTTCCCCCCCCCCCAACAGATTTGTAGAAATTTGTGCTATTTATTTAAGGCAATGTTAGCAAAATTTTTAGTTAGTAACAGAAATAGTGTCAGTTACTATTCTTCTGAAGTGGAAAGTTAGAGTACTTAATCCTCTGAAGTTTAATAACTGCACTGCTTTCACAAAATAGGATGGTATTATATGTGCCATGGCTTTGATTCTCATCACCTTGTAACATATTTGAAGGGATATGTAAAGTTGCCAGATATTCCAGCATTGCTAAATGAGTTCCTGGAAACATCAAAGCTGGGTATCAAAAGCCAGTTATATTTTGTGTGCCTGTGAAATTTCTTAAGCAGCAGCAAACATACCTCATCTTGTCATGCGTTTCGTAAGCCTGCAGCAGAAGAACCTGTATACTCTCCATACTGTCTTTAATCTTTATCCTTTTATCATTATGATTCTCCATTTTGGGAGACATTTTTATGTTATGTCATATTAATAAAATAAGAGGACCTATTAATTGTGTCTGGTTAGTACCACTGATTAGAACTGGATATTAATTAGTTTGAGATCACAGGTTTATCCCTGTAGAATTCAGTTTAACTCTTACAGGCTGGAGGCCAAAGTTCAGAAGACTAACCCATCTGGTTACACTGTATAGAATGGGGTCCAGAAACTTTATGCTTAATTGGCCTTTGCTAATGTTTGAGTTTTATATTTTATTTACATTATCTTCCCTCTTAAATATGTTCTACCTCCCATCATTCCTATCTCATCTAATGAAATGATTATCCATTCTCCCAGATCAGAAAACCTAGGTCACATCCTGGACTCATTCCACTCCCTTCTGACCTCCATGTAATCATTCCCTATCCAGTTAGATTCTAACTCTTAAATTCTTCTCAAATCATCCCTACTGCTGCCTTCTTAGTTCTCTCTTATCATTTGTCTCAGTTGTGGTCCTAATAGCTAAAAATGGCTAAGCATAGAATGCTTAAATCCTAATAAATATTTAGCAAATTAGTGCCTCTCATCCCTCCCCCACCTTTTTCTACCTTCCTCTGCCAAAAATAAACAGAATCTTCCATACTGTTACTGTTGGAATGATCTTTAAAAAAGGCAAGTCTAGACCTTGTTGAAAATCCATCAATGATTTCTCCTGTCCCACAGAATCAAGTCCTAACATCTTAACCCAGCATAGAAAGCTCTTCATTATCTGGCCCCACCCAACCTACTCAGTCCAGTCTCATCTCTTATCCCTCTCATATGCACGTACACCCTGACCCCCCACGTAACTAACATGCACTTCTCACAGGCTCTGAGGTTGCCTTTACCTTGCTTGGTTAGCTTATGCAGGTGTCAGGCACTGTGCATGTGGTGTCCTGCCTCCAGTGGTCTGCCTGGCAGCTGACCAGACTTGATTCCAGTTTCATCAACTTTGGGACATTTCCCTTGACCCTTTCTACAGCAGAATTAGGCCCTTTTCCTCTGGGATATTCTGAGCTCCTAAATGTTCCCACTATCAATTATGTTCTTATAATTTCTTTTTCATTCAGCAGCTGTTTCTTTAGTACTTTTAGTTTTCATTCCAGCTCTATCATTTACATTGTAGGCCATTCTCGCTTTGTTCTGTTTAGTTTTGAAATATAAGTAGAAGGAATGTCCCAGCAAGGAGTGGGGGGTAGGTAGCAACATACTTTCAGACTGTGTGGGCGTTGGTGCTCTATTCATTAATATATGCCAGAAAATGTTGATTTAATTAGAATGTCAAGATATTGGTTGGGTAGGAAGAAAACAATGATAAAGCATCTAAATTATGAGAATGGTGTCCTTTTCAGAATTTTAAATTATTTTGACATCTGGATTCTTTGAGTGTTTTATGTATAGTGATTTGTATATGTGTTTGTTAATAAAGCATGCAGATACAGAATTTTTGTGTGATTCAGATTGATTTTTTATAGCAAAGATCAGCAACATGTTTATGAGATTTTTTTGACTCAAGTAAGAGTTGTATCTTAGATAAATCAATAATGATTGATTTAGCAACATGATTGATTTAGCAAAGTCTAAATCCTACTGTACAGTGACTGTTTCTCATAGTTACTCCTTTCTGGCTGTTCTTCAGTAAGGATGCCCTTAGGCCAGACAGTTCTCATCTCCCCAGTATTATTGTACCATGCTTTTATAAAGACACCTCCCCCCATCTCTAACACTGTCTCTTGCTCAATTTTCACGCATCCTATAACCTGTATTTACTACTTTGAGTCTTTATTCCCATCTGCTCAATTCTCTAAATTCCCAACCCTTGTACCTTAAGGCTCTGTGACCCTGGACTTACCTCCTCAGTTAATGGCCTGGCATCTCTCACATTGCCTGTCATACTCCAGTTCACATTTCCTCATCTCTGTGCACCCCTGTTTAGAAGGTTTCCTCTTCCAATTCTGTCCCTCCCTGTCCCGATCCTACTTCCAAGAAACAGTGCTTGAAGAGCTCTTGTTTCGTAACCCTTTACTCACTGGTGATATTTTCTATTGAACTGTTCCTAAAATTCTTTTTCTTACAGAAAGCTGCTTTGGATTAATATAGTAAGACTTAATTTTATTTTCCTAACATTTATCCTTTCTTGGACACCAGTAGACACCTCTTCTCCTCTAATGCCAAATGTCTATTTGTCCTCTCATTCCCAAAATGTACTTGCCGCTGATGAGTTTTTAGATAAGCAGATGTACATGCTTCTTTTGTTTTTCATTTTGTTAGTTATTTCTCTCCTAGAAGCCCCTGCAAGCCAGGAGCTACATCTGTTTTAATTCTTTGTGTACTGCCTGATACAGCCCACCATCACCATTACCACACATAGATGACTCATAACTGCTCTCTGATAATAGGAAACAATGGTTTGATAAAGAAGAATGGTGAATGTTGAACATTTGGCATCCATATTGCATGCATTTATACTGATGCAGATTGAAGAGGAAAACTCTTGGCTTTGGATTCTTAAAGCAGTTTCTGTTTAAGGGAGAGCAGGTGGTAAAATTAATCTTATAAAAAGATAATTTAATGTTTTTCAAATTTGTTGTTTGTCTCTGTCATATCTAGAAAAGCATATTGAAAACCAAATAGCTAAAACAGTACTTTGATACATCAATCCAAAGAACAGTTGATTGTAGTAAATTAGGATTTGTCATAGAAATTTCATAATGCCTAAAGGACTGAAGTACACAGAGAACATAGCAAAAGCTGCAGTTGTGGATGTCTTTCTCATGCAAATCATTATCTATGAAGTCTTAATAATACAGGCTTAAAAACAAATTGCTAGAGTGATGTCCAGAATAAAATATGACACTTTAATAGCAAAAAGCATTCACTGTTTATATTATAATGCATGTTAATGTAATGACTGCTGTTCTGTGAACTCCTTAAAGGAAATACTGGATTTCCGACAGTTGCTGGGAGGAAAATCTGTTTAGAAACCATAAATGATCTTAAGAAGGGGAAAGAGGTTAATACCTCTTTTCCCAATAATAACATCCTAAAGTGAAATGAAAACTAAGAGCAACTTTATACGAAGTTTAATTTAAACATAGGAGTTGCAGTATTCAGTGGTTGTTTTTTTGTTTTGTTTTGTTTTTCTTTTAGGATTTCCTAGAAACGTTTTTTCCTTTTGAATTAAATATTCCTATTTACCATGTAATTTTAAACAAAGCAGTGATCAGATGTGGTTTTGAACTAAATTTTATTTATTATTCCCATTTCATGGTTGTATGTTCTTTTTAAGACCACATCTTCCTGGGTAGTAAGTACTCTTTCAAAACAAGAAAGAGGGGTTTTAGGGAAGATCTTTAGGAATTTTTAGAGGAACATAATGCTTTTTACAAGTTAGGTACTTCTTGGCACCATCAATTTAGTACATGACTGGCATTTTTTTTTTCAAGGAATAGAGTCTGATTTACAAATGATCAGCATTGAAATGGAAAGTGGGAAATAGGTTTTATTTTCATGACCTTTGCCAGGGGTGTTTGTTGAGAGATGTTAATAGGTATTCATGAGGGAAAAGGAGAGCATTGTCATATAGGTTTGGAGGGACACTTTAAAATCCTTCTCATGGTGCTTTAATGTCTATGTTAGCAAATTAAAGGGACTGAGGCAGAATAAGTAAATTGTTTAACTTTGTGTAATCAAGTATTTTTCAAACATTTGTCCACAGAATCCTTTTTCACAAAATATCTATTAATAATCCTTAAAACAAGTGTTCTATGAACAAAGTTTAGAAAATGTTACACTAATCACAAAATCCATTGTTCAAAATAATATTCTTTTCAGAACCCTAATTTATAGCAAGGAAATAAGTTAATTTTGGGGCAAATTGTCCAAAAACCTGAATTTCACATGTACTAATCTTTCTTAATCCCTGCTGTGCCTGGAATATTCCATGTGTTATAGACATCCATTTAGAAATACACAGTGATAAAAAGTGTTACCTCTTCTTACTTATGTATAGCAAGAAGTTACGTAGTTGGTTAGACTTTTGCTTTCTCTCTGTCATAAGACAAAATTCTTTCAATAAAGATTTTATGGGTAAAAAAATTCTAAGTAATGAAGGAACATATTCAGTAACTTAGTCACTCTACTAATATCTATGATGTTATTTTTATGATATGTATCATTGTTTTTATGTTAGGGAAATTTTCAAGCATACCCAGAAAGAAAAGAGTACAATGAGCATTTTGCCAAAATGTTTTATGTGCTTGCTTAAAATAATGTTTCAAACACTAGATGAAGTTCCATTAAAGAAACACAATTGTTTTCATTGGACCACCCTTATAAATGAATATCTTAAATGACTCGGATTCATATAGTGGGATTTTCCCCTCCAGCAATATTGAAATATTTGTAAGTTGCTCGTTGAGCAGCAGCCGAACAGATAACAAAGCAACAAAAATATTCTCATAGCTAAACCTCATAATCCAAACGATTTTTCCACCTTATGTTTGCCCACTTTTTTTTCTCACCTATAGGATAAAAAATATTAATGTTGGGTAGGTTAGGCGTACTGGGCCTTATCTGGAATCCTTTTCTTTTTTCCTTTCTTTCATCAGATAATATTGCATATTCCTATATTGGCGTAGGTAATCTGATGCATCTGAAAGAAAGGGCGTGCTTCAAGGAAGTTTTGTTTTTTTTTTTTTTCTCTGTGTGCTTTTTGTGTCCATTGCATTCTAAGGTTGATTCCTGCATTTGGCTCATCCTGCTGTGGAAGGAAGGATGGAATTACATTGACTGTTCAGGCCAGAGATGCCCTGGAGTGAAGTCAATCCTACCCTAACTCCACATCCTGGAAATTTGGGGGCTTGTGAAGGAAAGGTACATAGAGAATGGATACTGTGGAAACAATCAGTAGTATCCTAGTTAGGCAAGTTAGTTTAGAAAATTCCACAATAGATTGTCAAGGATATTTTTAATATCTGATGTTTAGCTATTTCTCTTATAAAAATATTAACAGTGCTTTCTTGGCTCTTTTTAGAGGACAAGAATTTGGGGCAGATTTGAATGCCATGAATGTATATGAAACAACTGAATTTGACCAATTACGAAGACTATCCACACCGCCCTCTAGCAATATCAACTCCGTTTACCACACAGTCTGGAAATATTTCTGTAGGGACCACTTTGGATGGAGAGAGTATCCTGAGGTACTTACAGTTCTTTTTTCATATAAGCATTAATTTTTTTTTTCAGTATTCTTTTGTTCTTCCTTTCTAACAATGATTAGGCAGAACTACAAATCATAATCAAAGAGTTGATAGATGTAAAATAGTCTTGTTGCAAAGTAAAATTTTTCTCTTGATTTTTTTGAAAACATATCTCTGTCCATTAATCTCTGTGTATCCATAGATAGACTGTCACTGACTGTAGAGAGTTAAAGTGCTTTAGAGATCAAGCATTTACAATGGTAAATACACCCAGTGTTACCGTTAGAGTAATTTTAATGAGTGAGCACTGGTTTAACTTTTGTTATATCTGCTTCCTGGGCTCATGGAGATTGGATCATTTTAGAAGTCTGGTGGGAAATGGCCCCTGGAAAAAGTACTTGAAAATGTTTATTGAGCTGCAGTCAGGCAAATCAGTAGTTTAAAACTGTCCTACATGCACATGCATTCTTAGTCTGAGATAGTAAATAAAGAAAGTTTACATTGCCTCTGAATGAGAATCCTGTGTCAAGTTTAAACACCCTGAAATGAACTTTGGAGATTAGTTGTATAGCCCAAAGATTCTGACTTATTCATATCATTAAATTCATTTCTAGCATTACAAAGAAAACTGACTTAACTACTTTAGATTTTTTTAGGGCACCAGCAGAGAAAAAGACCTAGTGTGTTAGTTGCTATAAAACACTATATTGAACTAAGACTTCTGACTCTCTTTTAGGTGACCAATAGTCTCTACTTTCCAAAGAGAATAAGATGCCTTTTAAAATGTGTTCTTAGAATACTTAGACTGTCCCTATGTTTTTCCTCTGAGAGGTTTCCTAGGTTTGAAACTTAGTTGGTTTATTTGAACTTTCTTACATTACCTTCTTTAAAATCTCTCCTGGAAATTCCAGAAGTTTATATTTCTTAAAAGTAAAAACAAAACTCGAGAACATTGTTAAGGCCTCAGAATAGAATAGAGTAGTCCCTGAGCCTCATATATTTCATAAGTGGAAATCGATCCTCTTCTGAACAGAAAGCATCTTTCACTGTGCATTTTTGTATACACACCCTACCAAAATCAACCCTACAGATTAGAGGGGGAATTAAACTCTCTGTACTTTATTTAAACTCCTCTGATGGTAGCAGCAAGCTTAAATATTTTCACCTTTAGCTTTTAATATTTTTCATATTTCTTAGTGATTATTTATTAATTTATAGGGTTTTTTTTTTAACTTGCTTTTTCCCCCTTTATCTTCTGTTTTCTACTCCGTAGTCTGTTATTCGATTAATTGAAGAAGCCAATTCTCGGGGTCTGAAAGAAGTCCGATTTATGATGTGGAACAACCACTACATCCTTCACAACTCATTCTTCAGGAGAGAAATAAAAAGGAGACCCCTATTCCGTTCCTGTTTTATACTGCTTCCATATTTACAGTAAGTGTCCAAAGAAAGGCTCTCATTTTATGTAAATGTATGCCAGAGAGAAAACTATTTAAAATTAAAAGATTATTTGGTTATTATCCCTAGAAATTCTGAATTCTGAATTATTCTTTGGGTTTAATTCTTTAACCAATGAGATAGAGTGAGTATCCTATTGGATTTTTGAACTGAAAAGTAAAATTTTCCACAACTAAAGTAATTAAATCTGGAATAAGGCATAGAGTTATTATTTAGCTCCTTCATGGAAGATTGAGTTTTCTGTTGAGACCCTTCCATGTTATGGGACTTTCCAGCCTAAGTAAGCTGCCATGATAAATAGGGAGAGTCCTGAAAAAAAAAAGATGTTTCTTCATTCTTTTTTTTGAGTGATTTTGAATGGGAAGAATTCACCTCTTCAAATACTTTCCATTTTCATTTGCCAAGCAAAACACTTCTTTCTGTGATACCCTCTAAAAATACCTGTCATACTTTCTAAAAAATATAGTTTTTTCTTACAAGGCTGAGAGTGGACTCACCCTTTTGAATGGTAGGAGAGCTCTTCTGTTTTCCCAAATGCCATTTCTTCCTTCCATCTCCAGGTAAACCACTGGCACATTTCTTTTTGATACCAGAGAAATGGGAACACAATGCCATTAGGTGATCATCTTTGAAAATTAGTATCACTAGAGAAGTTAACATATACTCCAACCGTTACAACATTTTCAGAACTTCTTTTTTTTTAATGATACTAGTTTACTAAACTCAGGAGGTACTGAATAACACTGGCTAGTCTCTGTTGATCTTTTGAGGTGAAGATGCTGTTTTTATGTTCTTTCTAGTAGTTTTTTAATTTCAAGCCCAAACCCTGTTTCCTCCCACATCATTTTAACAGAATCTTAATGATTCCTAATTCTGGAATTGCAGAGGGAACATTAAAAATAAATACTAACAGAAATCCTTGAAATACTTTGTATCCAAAAAAAATTTATGATAAAGTATTTTTGGAGATATATATTGGCTTTAGGGGGTAGATGTGTGCTTTCCCCAAAGGCCAAGTGTGAAAAATTTTACCTTGTCAGTTTTTTTTTTATTAGAACTAATAAAAATGCCATTTCTGTGATTCCACTAGCACAGCTGGAAATAACTGTCAGCATCCGGTAGTTAGGAACATATTGTCCTCCTAGTGAGATGGTAGAACTCATTAGTGAGACAGGCAGCTTGGCACGCTGAGCCAATCAAACGAAATGTAGCTTCTGTGTGAGTTTAAGAATGCTCATTTGTTTGCTACATTGTTGGGGGAGTTTTAATGAATGGTAGAAATTGATTTGTAAGCGTCTAAAACAAGTAATTATGGAATACACCACCACCCCCCTTTTTTTTTTTAACTTAGGCTTGTTTTTGGAAAAGTTTGAGCTATAAAAAGAATAGGTAGTAGAATTAATGGCCTAAATAAGGCCTTATTGTTTTGCTTACATTTGAATGAAAAGTCATTATACTCTCTCTTTTTCTTTTTAAAATTTCCTATTTTAGCCTTACTATCTGGAACAGTGATAATCAGGTATTAAGTAAAATCTCAACAAAAGAGATTATGCAGACACTTTAACTAGCAAAGAACAGAGAAGCAGCAATTTCTCCAGAGTGATTTGATAAATGTAGCATTTCAGATCCTATCTGCCCTAGAGTCTGGGACTCCAGGGCATTGGGCAGTTAGGGAATGTCCTAGTGGGGACTTGGTTTCAAAAGGCAGATTGCAGAAATGGATTCCAGAGTGGACGATGGCCTTAGCCAGGAAGACAGGTTGTTTGGGTTTTTGTTTCCTTTTTAAGTATTATTAGATGCTGAGGTCAAAGAAAAATGCAGGAGTTGGAGAGGCCACATTGTCAGGAAATTAGAGATGCCTAAGAATAGGGAATGCCAGAGAGGTCAGGGGAAAAGTGGGTTGGGAGCCTGACTTAATTCATGACTCTGCCTACAAATTTGTCACTTTTTAAATGAGATTTTTTCCCTGCTACTTTTTAGTGGGACTGGGTTAGGTTCATTTATTTGAACTGCAAGAACATCATCCCATGCAGTTGCCTCACAGTCTTGAGAAGCTCTGATAAAGTTTCTTTGACTGCCCGAAAAGGATAAAATGAATTAACTTTTACTTCACAGAAGTTAGGTTAGGAAATGACTTTCAAAATCACATGGGGAGGGCGGCTGCCGTGGCTCAGCAGGCAGAGCTCCGACCTGCCGTGCTGGAGGTCTGGAGTTCGATCCCTGGTGCCTCCTGCCCATATGCAAATTAAAAAAAAAAAAAAAAAAACTAAAATTAAAAAATCACATGGGGAGGGAAGGAGAGTGATAAAAAGTGACCTTGGATTCTGAAAATCTGTTCTTCAGAGGTCCTTGAGTACAAGCGTAGTACCCTTTAACTTTTACTCTCTGAAGGCTGATAAAGCTCTATCATGGCATATATCATTGGAGTACACATTAGCTGAATATAAATTCAGCATTCTCAGAAAATAAAGGCATATTTTAAAATGTAGTTGGAAGATAGATATATTTAACATAAGACAATGAGAGTATAGAATTCCACAAGACACGACTGCATTTTTATGTTGTAGCACAATTTAGATGTAAGTAAGAAGTAAGGATCTGTGAGTGGGAATAGATATTGACATATACATAATCTAGTATAATATCTTAGGATGGATAGAATTTTACATAGTCTCAACTTCAGGCATGTGTAAGTAAACTGTCCCACTCTTCTAATCCCCCCTCCAAAAGTAGGAAGAAAATATGCATTTGAAGCTTTCATTTTATATTTTAGCTAGAAATGTATCAGGAAGAAGAAAAGAGCAGTTTTCTGCTGTTGTCAGTTACAAGTTTCCAGTATGGGCTAAGACAGCCTAAAACCTGTTTTGAGCAGAGTTTTAGGGAGAATCTTGCAACCCAGAAATAATTCTTGTTAACTTTAGACCCTAATAATAACAGAAAACCTGTTAATCTGGGATTTTCCATCTTGTTGTCAGCATGAGGATAGAGGAAAGGACCAAAATAAAGGGCTTATCATTCTATGCTTTTCTGCCATTCCTTCAGAGTAGTGATGGCTTCTAAAGAATTTACAGACTTTGAGAATCTGATGAAAGCAATAGGGCCTCTCTTCAAAAAAAATGTATTATAAATCAGGCCTCTTTAGGAATCTGTCAGAGAAAATGCTTTAGAGGACAAGGACTGTTGTGCCTTCTTTTGTGAAGGTTGGAAAAGCCAGCACCCCTTTAAACCTGCCCCTGGTCCTGAATCTACCCAGGATTCCATCTCACAAAGAGACTTTGAGGCACAATAAATGTAAGTACAACCACTTGATAATGTGGGGTTTAGAGAAGGCAGTTAGTTTGCCTCCATAGCTTTTAGCTTCTTAACAAGCCTTCTCTGAAAGTCGAAAGACCGTGCGATTTAGTAGTAGTAATAGAGAATCCAGCCAATCTGGGTTGGAATCCTGATAACCAGCCACTTCTTTGAAACCTTGTAAAAATATGTTTAAATTATGAAATACATGGCAAATGGAAAGAATATGAGCTTAGAAACTATCTAAATTGATCTAAATAGGCTTAGATTCAAATCCTCTCTTCTGCTGTTTGTTAGCTTGCTAGGACTAATTATTTAACCTTTTTGAACTTTGATTTTGTTATTTGAAAAGTGGGGTATAACCCACCATCTTTCAGGTTTCTTGTGGCAATTACTGATAGTGTGTGAAATATGTGTTTAGCATAGTGTAGCTATGATTACTATGAGGGTGATGATGAGTTATGCTCTTTGGAGATCAGATTCATGTTCACACACAGTTGTAACCTCTGTGTCACAAACCTCTTGAAAACTCCAGTTTCCTAATCCAGTGTGGCAGACATCATTACTTCCTTGTAATCACTGTGTGCTGAGAGTGGTCCAGTACCCTAACCTTGAACTTGGGTCTCAGGGTCAGGATTTCCTTTCTCTCTGCTTCTTCCTTTTTTTTTCTGTTTTGAAAGTGGCCAAGAAGTATGCTTTTAATTGAAGAATTTCGTTAGGTAATAATAGGTAATTGATCAAAGCTGCTGCCCATTTACATACATCATTCAAAGTAACAGAACTGAATTTCATGGTTCAAGGATACACATTCTGGTACCTAGAATTTATAGTAAATAGCTCCATCTTAAGCAATCCAAATCTATAAAGTTTAAATGCTATTGAATATTTGTCAGCTTTCAGTGGGTGCTCTATGAAATAACATGTTTGTTTGCTTTTATTTTTTATTTTTAACATTTTGGGTTCTTTCCTGTAAACTCCCTTTTTACCCCTCTTCACTTTACTTTGTCTTTCCCCTTTTCCCCCCCTCCCTCCCAACATAGCCTTTAGTGATATCTTTTATGCTTAGAATCAGTATAGTTTGAAGAAGGCATATAAATAAATCATCATTGCTCCCTTGAAACAAAGTTCCTCAAATTTATTCAAAAGAGGAGTCCAGGATCCAGAAAGTAAAGATATTTATAAATTGGCTCTTGCTTGCTTGACTTAAAGCATTACATTCCAGAGTTTTCTCCATAGGGAAGGGACTGAGAAGAAGCTAATAATAGATTATCCATGTATGCACACAGTGTTTGCTCTAAAATTTTTTTCCATCTTAAATTAGATAGCACTTTTTGTTTTGTTATTCACACAAGCATTTAAGCTATACAAATTATATTAGACACTGGTGTAGAACACTAAAATGTGAGATGTACTTATTTCTAGATATTTTACATAGATGTTCTTTCTTTCCCTTCCAGGACACTTGGTGGTATTCCCATGCAGGCTCCTCCACCTCTTGAAGCGTCCTCCTCATCGCAAATCATCTGCCCAGATGGGGTCACCTCAGCAAACTTTTACCCTGAAACTTGGGTTTATATGCATCCATCTCAGGACTTCATCCAAGTGCCTGTTTCTGCAGAGGATAAAAGTTATCGAATCATTTATAATCTCTTTCATAAAACTGTGCCTGAGTTTAAGTACAGAATTTTGCAAATATTGAGAGTCCAAAACCAGTTTCTTTGGGAGAAATATAAAAGGTGAGTCAGAAGTGTGAAAAGTTTCAGAGAGCTTTTCTTTAATGTAGCAATAGCAAATGCAGAACATGCTAGTAAGCACTTGTACAACATTTAATATGTTTGTATTTTCCATATATTAAGTTTAATCCTCACAGCACACATAGAGTGGTTTTATTTACAATCTACATTTTACAAAGAGGAAACTGAATTGCAGAGAAGCCATAGGTCATACATTGTAAGATAAGGTGCTGGAATTTGAATCCAGCCAGTCTAGCACCAGAGGCGTTGCTCTTAATCACCTGACTGTGTTGCCTCTCCAGTCAACAAACAAACTAATGTGTATGTATAGTACAAATTCTAAGGAGTCTCGGAATTAAGGGACACTGACACTCAGGTCAGTGGAGTTAGACAAGGAAGGTGGCATCCTGGGGAAGGTAAGATGTGAGATTTGACATGGAACAGAAAGAAAGTGAGCAGGTGGGTGGAGAAAGGCATTTCCATAGTGGAAAAGATAAGTTTAAACTTTCATGTGTTTTTTTATGGCATTTGGTCTTTGATAGCCATTTTAGCATTTCTTCCTATTGAAACTTTGAAGAGAAATTTTTGACTATGTCATGATTATTAAATTGATCTATATTTCCTTCTCTCAAATTCCCTGTCTACTTTTTGCATTAGAAAAAAGGAATACATGAATAGGAAAATGTTTGGCCGTGACAGAATCATAAACGAGAGACATTTATTTCATGGAACATCCCAGGATGTGGTAGATGGAATCTGTAAGCACAACTTTGATCCTCGAGTCTGTGGAAAGCACGCCACCATGTTTGGACAAGGCAGTTATTTTGCAAAGAAGGCAAGCTACTCTCATAACTTTTCTAAGAAGTCTTCCAAAGGAGTCCATTTCATGTTTCTGGCCAAAGTGCTGACTGGCAGATACACAATGGGCAGTCATGGCATGAGAAGGCCACCTCCTGTCAATCCGGGCAGTGTCACCAGTGACCTATATGACTCTTGTGTGGATAATTTCTTTGAGCCTCAGATTTTTGTTATTTTTAATGATGACCAGAGTTACCCTTATTTTGTTATCCAATATGAAGAAGTCAGTAACACTGTTTCCATTTGAGAAATCTTAGTACTGCTAAATTATTTGATATGGACTCAATCCAGCATTTGTAGCAGGTTTTGAATGGGTGGGACTGGGTAGGAAACAGCATTGAACATTAATAGGGCACTTTCCAGACCCATTTTTTTAAGTGAGAGATAGCTAATTTGTTTTTGTCTTTTTAAGAAAAACACAGATTTAAAAATGGCCGATTATTCCTTATTTACTAATTGTTGTTAGTGTACTCAGTGTGGAAAAGACTATTTAGATCACATACTCTTCATTCACACTTGTACATATTGGCAGCAGTGTTATTAGAACATTTTAAAAAGAGAGCGAAGAAAAAAATGAACATCAGCCTAACTAATTAAATGTGTCTTGGGACCTGTAGAAGTTAGACCAAATGAAATGGAGGCCGTGAACAAAGTGAGGTTTGTATTTATTTACAGTGATAAAACTGAGTGGAACTGATACTACCATGCTTATTCCCTATCCAAAGCATCACTGCTGTGGTGTAGGATAAGTTCATAACAAGATGAAAAGAAATATTTATTTCTCTCAGCAGGACTGAAATATATCACCCAAACAGAGAGCATCAATGACTTTGTTCCACAGAGTTTGCCTGAGGATCTGTTCTGTTGAGGGGAAGTTAAAAAAGGGCGGGGGGGGGGAACCATTTGAAAAATATTTGTCACCAGCAAAATTTTTCACTAACAAATTACACAAAATTTGGTTTTTGTGCTGTTAAATATCTGCCATGGAAAAGTTGGTCTTTTCCATTGTCACCTACCCCGATTTGAAGGAATTAGGCAGCTAATTTGGTTAAAGCCAAATCTGAGAATTAGTAGAATTACATTTTTTTGGAATTCCAGGTCTAGCCCCTGACTAAAGATTTTAGAGAAAGGAAGTAGATCTGTAACCGAATTGATGAGGTTTACTACTGTGCTTTGCACAAAGCAGACTCAAAAGTATTTGTATTTGTTGGCTTGGAATTATTAAGGGTGGTAATCCCACCCCTAGGCCTGCTTTGCCAGATGCAGCTGGATTTCCTGGCTGACTCTGTATCTTAACACTACTTATTTAATAGAAACACAAACTTGGAGATTGTGCCACTGGCCCAGCTAGAGCACTATTAGGTGAATATGCTCATGCCTCAGTTCAGAGGGGTAGCAGCTAGGTATACTTCGCCTTAAGCAAAGCAAATACTTAGATTTACAAAAGTGGAAGTGGTTATTCACAAAAGAATTCACCGTGAAATTCCTTCAGATACCAAGCTTTCCTAGTATGTTTGCAATTATTTCATTTACATATAACTTTTCAGGAACTTCTGTGTTGTTTAAAGCAAGATATATCTATACTGATGTCTCAGTGAATCAGTCTGTTTAAGCACTTATCAGGGCTTCCACTCAGTTATTTATTTTGCCCTAGTTGATCCTGTTGTTTGCTGCCATTGGCATGAAACAGCCAACTGTGGCTGTTACTTCGAGTCAGTTGTTCTTTTGTTTGATTATAACTTGTAAACCAGTGATTCCCTATCTTTTTCAATTTAAGACACCTTACTATTGCTTATTTGGTTTTATTAAACGTGTTCCTTTTTTTCTCCCTAAGGAAAAAAAAGCTTTATGACATATTTATTTTTTTAATAAAAATAAGCAAAAATAAAAGTTCTCGTAATTCTTTAAAACTTATTGTTGTGCTGATTCCGTTTAATATAACTGATTTTAACACATAGTCGATGATTTGTATATGCTGGTTGCTTGGTGTGTTGATTAGAATGAATGTGCAATTGAATGACTGAATAGATCTAACCTGTAATGCTGCTTAAAATGTTCTGTTCTGGGAGTCAGCAGAAACTTTCTAGCAGTTGACTATAAATTACAAAAGAAGAGTGGATATTTAACTTTGCAAGTAAGTATTTGAGGGCAAAGGACAAGTTTTATATTAGCAAACTGCTATGAGAGAGAAAAATATGAGCAGGTTGTCCCCTTTAACAGGTGCTGAAGGAAATATAAAAAGAAATTAGAAGTCATATCAGCTCTCAAACACCTTAGCTTTCAGCCAACTAAAAGTCATCATATCATGTAAATGTGAGCAGCATTGACTGTATTTTACCCTGGTATAAGACTTTTGAAATCCCTGGAAAGTATTTTATGTTTTAACTAGGCTAGAATCGTGAAGTCAGACTAAATTTTGTAATTGTTCCATGAATTTAAAACACTGAAAGGCATTCAGTATTCTTTCTCCCTGTTGGTAAAGCTGTAATTTATACGATTTCAATGAGCAACTTGCTTTTAATTTAAACTGTGGTTAAGATTTCCAGGGAAATAGTCTGCAAACTCCCTGAGATATTCCAGTGCCATGCAATCCTATACAGACAAGAAGGATTTTTTCTTATGTGTGCAAAGTTTATAAAACTTGGGGCCCTTGTAATTATAAATTCTAAAAGTGAGTTCTTTGTTTTTTTGCTATAAACCTGTTTGTTTAGTAAATGATTATTTAGTTATGAAAATAATAATTAGGGCCTAGAATACTGATCTTTAAAGAGGAATTTTATTACATTACATATGAAAATTACTAAATAAAATTTATTCAACACTTAAACAGTTCCTTGTTAATTTAGGTCAGAGGTGTTTTTTTCACCTTCATTTAAGGAAGGTAGGATGACCACAGAATATTTCCAGTTTTCCTGAATTGGGAGCCAACAGATTGTGTTTAGAAAATTCTTTGTGGCACTTTTCTATGACTCACCTTGCTGTTATTGTGGCATTGATTTTTTTTTTATTAAATAATAAGTCTTCTGTTATAACCATTCTATAACCTTGGACAAGTCACTTAGCCTTTAGCTTTGTCATCTTCAAAATTGACTCTTTTTAATTTTTAAGGGCTACATATGATAAGAATGTTTCAACTTTCAGATCCTACAACATGAAAACTTTTTGTAAAGTACAGTTTGTAAAGAACTGATAGTGTTTATTTACATTTTAAAAGTGAGATCTACTTTTCTTTAAAAAGGTAGTGTTGAGTTTTAAACACAGAATCATCTAGTTTATTGATTTAAGTATTTTTATTGCAGACAAGTCAAACAAAAACGAAGCAGTGCTTGCTTTTTACCTTCTTTAGTTTGCTAACCTTAGTTACTCATAAGCTGTCATCATAGGAAGACAAAGACCCAGTCAAAAGGTTTCACCAGCATTATCAGTTGGTCTTTTTTATTAATTTATTCCTCAGCACATTTTTTTTTTTTTTTTTTTTACTTTTTTATTGTATGGTATAACATATACAAAAGCAAAGAAATAAAAAAGCAATAGTTTTCAAAGCACTCTTCAATAAGTAGTTGTAGGACAGATCCCAGAGTTTGTCATGGGCTACCATACGATCCTCTCAGATTTTTCCTTCTAGCTGCTCCAGAATATAGGTCCTCAACATTTCTTTTGAGAGATGTTAAGGATCATGTATGGAACTGTCAGATGAGGTGCTTTTGAATATTTTATCATATATGAATGGAAGTGTTTGTGTGCACTGGAAGTGTTTTGTGAACACTTGCTATACTCTTCAAGCTAGAGCAGAGGTGCCAGCCATTTTAAGGATGTCAGGTTTATGACAGTAGTTGTACATTAAAACCTAATCATTAACAGATTGAGCAAAAACTATTGGAATTCAGTGATTTTTGAAGCAAATTTGTATTATTCAACCATATCTACATTTGATATGTGGGATATACTTCATCTATAGACATTTGGTACTCACATGAATTAATGGACTCCTTAGGCTAATTCCCACATGCCACTGGAATTCACACCTGACATGTTGGTAGACACTGGGCTAGACTTTTTATATTCAAATAACTAGGTTATCTTATTTCTTAAATTATACCCACCCTTTAAGTTGCTCTAATCAAATCAGATAGCTAAGACACTCAGCCTAGCAGTCAAGAGCCTTTAACGTTCCTAATAATTAGCAAGTCTTGGCTACCAAATTGTCATTTTGTAGGCCTGTGTTAAGACACATCCAAGCTGCACTTTGAAGTGTTTCCCAGTACATTAAGGACTGCACTTAACTGATCTAAGTGGCAAGAGTAAACAGATGTTACCCAACTACATGGCAATGTGGTACTCTTCAATACTAATGAAGTTTTTGTGCAGCCATTTTCAATTTTTTGATGGGTTTTGGGCATTAACACATTTTTTAGCTAAGGCCTCACTTGAAATTGATGCATTTTATCTGTGGTATCTTGGTCAAAGGGTTTAATTCATTATTTCCAAGCTGGGTGCAATTAACTTCCGTTTAGGGATGGCAGCCATAAATTTTAGTTAGCATTGCTTTCAATGATCTAAGTTAACCACACTTAATACCACTGATAAATATAGCTGTCTTTCTTCTAAATGTAAATTTCTACCTTTATGACCAAGCATACAAGTTTGTAGTCTTATTTATAGTAAACTTTTAGGCATATACAAGGCAATACTTAGTAGTGGGTATGTGGATTTTATGAATCATTCAATTTTGTGATGAATTGCCATTCTTTATCAGAAAGCAATGACTTAGTCACAGCCTGTCTGAGAAAATTCTTAACACAATTTTAGTGTGTGGCTTGCAGACTAATTAAGACAACAAATATAAAGCAGTTAGCACAATGCCCAGCCCATAGTATACTTTCAACTTTAAACCAGTGGAAGTAATAATAGTAGTAAGAGTAATCATGGCAGTAATGGTAATAGTGTGGTAGTGTGAATGATAGCCTCCTAAAGATGTCCACATCCTAATCCTCAGAACCTATGAATATGTTACCTTATATGGCAGAAGGAACTTTGCAGATATGGATCTTGTGGCAATTGATGTGGACCTAATGTGATCGAGTATCTTTTAGAAGTGATAGAAAGGAGTGTAAGAAATTGGAAGATGCAATGCTGCTGGCTTTGAAGACGGAGGTTGGGGCCACTACCCAAGGAATGCAAAGCAGTCTCCAGGACACTAGAAAAGGCAAGCAACCAAACACATCCTCCTCTACAACTTCCAACTGACATCTTGAGTTTAGGATTTCTGACCCCTAGAACTGTAATAAACTTGTATTATTTTAAGCCACCAAGTTTGTGGCAATTTGTTATAACTGCAATAGGAAGAAGATGCAAGAAGTAAAAATAGTAATTATGTTGGAAAATCTTCAGGAAGCTGTTCCAGTATAAACTAGTAATTCTAAACTACAAATATGAAAATTCCCAATGCTTACTGAAAAACTTAAAAAGTTATGTGAAATTCCAAAAAAGTAGACTACGAGTGGCTTTCGAAGAGGGGTGTATATGCATGCTGGCTAAACAAAAACCTCACTTAAAATTTCTTCTAATGAGTAGTTAATGAAAGACAAGCACTATAGTTAGAATAACCATATAGCCTAGTCCACATGAAGGCAAATTTCTGTTGAGAATTGGTTGGTTAAAAAAGATGCAGCATTCATACTGTTGAATAGCAGATTTACTTTGCAGATTTAAGCCTCCTTTAGTTCTTACATAGGGAAAAGTATAAAGCTATTTAGAAGAGCATTTGTTGACCAGCTCCTAGAACCCATGGAATTCCTTTTTTTGAATGGTCCCTGTGCTCCAGGATATTAAATAGCTTTCTTAGCAAGGATTTTTTTAAGCCTCTTGTTGTTAAGGAATATTTGAAGCCCTTATCTCTTGTAAGAACCTTGTTAAATTCTCAAAACCTTATTAAGAATAACTTCAGCCCTAACTAGCTTCTTATTTTTCTGTAATCTGGGACTTCTTACGAAAGGACCTTATTTGGAGCTTACTGTGAAGGAGGGGCCATCCACTTAGCTTATTCTTTTTTTTTTATTTTATAAAAAATCTTTTAATTTTGTATCTTATTTTAGATTTTAGGAAAGATTGTAAAAAACAGTATAGAGAGTTCAGTATTCCCTTCATCCAGCTTTTTTCATGTTCACATTTTACAGAACTGTGGTACATTTATCAAAAGCTTTGTTCTTTTTTATTGTCTTCCTCCAAGGAGTCTTGTCGAGAGGGTCAGGGGGTGAACAGATTGTATTGATAAAGATGAATAAAAGTATTTTAAATCATAATAAGTATCATAAGAAAAAATCATAATGCATATAATGGATTCTTGATCTCTCATAGAAATCCAGACAGATTATTCCAAAATTGATTAATTCAAAGGCGCAACATTTCCAAAGATTCTGCTTGATTCTCTGGGCTGTCTGGTCTTGATAGTGAGATGCCTGTCCTGGCTGCAAACACCGCATCTTATTTGCAATATCCAAGAGTAGAAAGGTATGATCCTCATCAGGTGTCCCCCCTCCCCCACCTTTAAGAGTTAGAAAAACCTTATAAAAGCACCCCAGTGAACTTTCATTTATGTCTTAATTGCCCTGAATTAGATCACATGATCATGCCTAATCAAATCCCTGGCAGGGAGAACAGAATTGCTATGAATGCTTTGCACTAACAGTCACTCCTTGGGGCTGGAGAGTCACCTGTTAAGCATGAAGCCACTCAAACCTGAACAAAATGAGGGTTCTGTTACCAAGGAAAAAGGAAAATGGCTGTTGGGGAGAAAACCAAAGGTTACCTGTCACACATACATTTTTCCAAGGTTAATTCAAGGGATTGCATTAAAAGGTACTCATTGGAGACGTTTTCAGATCTTCTTCAACAAAAGGGACCTTAGGTTTGCATTTCTTATAGATCAAATGGTTAAGGAATCAAAAGCATTGTTCAGGAAGCCTTTAAATTGACTTAAAGCTGGACTTAATGCTGTCTGGTCTGTGAAACTCCAGATTCTAAGCAGAACTTCTTAATGGGAAACTTTGGCTTTCCTAGGGGCTGATGTTAAGAAGGCGTTTTCAGCATGGGCATCTGGAATACAGGCTCTGATTTGATTCCTTAGATTGGAATCCTAGCATTGTCATCTCTAAGCCTGGTAACTTGAGCAGGTTAGCAATTCTAAGACACAGTGTCCTTATAATAGTCTCATAGCAGTATGGGGATTAAAGGAGAATTCATGTAAAGCATTTAGCACATTAATAATTACTGTTACTTTAAGGATTCACTCTAATGAGACCAAATTTAGGATACATGTTTGGGATTAAGAGACAAACCTCTGCAAAGTTAAAGCATCCATTTCCTTTGGTTTTAGACTCAAAATTTCTTTCTACTTCCTAGTCACAATTTAAAAAATACAAACTACAGAGGTAAAGAAAGAAAAAAGCTAAAATACAGCTAATTGAACTATAATGAAAATAAAAAGTTAACTTTGACTACCCCATCCTTCAGCATCAAAGCCAAATCCCAGGCTTTGTGCAGCTGCTATGAAAAGCTGGGGTTCTCACTCAGAATTTGGGAGAGGAAATGAAATCTGCAATGTACATCATCAGAGATAGATGCTCACCCTTCAGAGTTTGTTGGGACACCATGTGCCTTGAGCAGGCATAAGGCTACCTGAAGATGATAAAATGAAATCATCCAATCCACCAGCAAGCAAATACAGCTGGCTTTCTGTTAAACATCTGATGAAATTAAGGCCCTGCTAGGCAATACTATGACTGAGAAAGCCAGGACTAACCAATTCTAGGTGTACCCGATTCTGCCTTGGTTCAGTCACTCGACTTCACCCACAGGGTCTCAGAAGGAGGTATATGCCCAAAGGAAACCAGTCAAAGAAACCTTTGTTATTAGCTGGGGTCTTGGTTCCAATCTCTACTACAGCAAACTGAACTGAAGACTGTGGAAGGTTCTTTTGTCTATGGTTAAATAGGCCTAATAAATTCAGATCCAGCAGGTTATATAGGTACCCTGTTCCAACTACTTCGTTCCTTCAATGCCTTAACCGGGGCATCAGCCTTTACCTATAGGGAAAGAAAGACCAATCCAACTCATTTCCCTGCTGCCTCCAAGAAGAGAGGTTTCCTTCACCTAGAGAAAATGTCAGCAATTTTTTCTATAAAGAGCCAGATAGTAAATTTTTTGGATTTGTTGGGCTATATGGACTCTTTTTTTTTTTTAATTTTTATTGCTACAACAATGTACAAGCACATACGTTCTTTTTTTATGATTAGCAGGTTATTGAGACATATTAACATACCACAGAATGCATCTCAAGTATACAATGAATGGCTCAGAGTAACACAGCATAGTTGTCCATTCATCACCACAACCAATTTTAGAATACTCTCATTAGTTAAAAATAATTCCATAGCCCTATTTCCCCTTATTATTGACTCTTAGCATTGGTGTGGTACATTTGTTACTGTTGATGATAGAATATTAAAATATTACTGTTAACTATAACCCATAGTTTGTAATAAGTGCATTTGTCCCACATTCCACTCAATTATTAACTCCTTGCAATAGTGATGTATATTTGTTCTGGTTAATAAAAGAACATTTTTATATTTATATTATTAGTCACAGTCATCATCCACCACAAGGATCACAGTACTATAAAATACCATGGTTTTTCCTTTACATTTCCTTCTAATGTCATACATGACTAAATATCCCATTTCAGTCACAAGCATGTAATTTAGTGCTGTTAATTATATTCAACATAATGGGCTACTATCACATCTATCAATTTCTAAACATTGAAATTCAACCTAGTTAAAAATTATGAATGCATTATGCATCCACTTTCCATTCTGTACCCTCATTCAATCTCCTGGTAAACTATATTCTGGATTTTAACTTTATGAATCTACTTATTTTTGTGAGTTCACATTAGTGAGATCATATAATATTTATCTTTTATGTGTGACTTATTTCACTCAAATTAATGTCAAGGTTCATCCATATTACATGATTCAGGACTTAATTCCATCTTACTACAGAATAATATTCAATCATATGTGTATACCACATAGTTTATTCAGTCATTGGTTGACAGATACTTAGGTTGCTTCCTTCTTTTGGCAACTGTGAATGTGTACTATGAAAATCAGTGTGCAAATGTCTGTTTGCATATCTCCTTTCAGTTCTTTGAGTATGTACCAAATAGTGGGATTGCATTTCTATATTTAGCTTCCTGAGGAACAGCCAAACTCATCCACAGTGGCTATACTATTTTACATTCCCATCAATAATGAATAAGTGTTCCTATTTCTTCACATCCTCACCACCACTTGTACTTTTCTAGTTGTTTAATAGTGGCCATTTTGGTAGGTGTGACATGATATCTGATTGTGATATTTTTTATGCTCACTTTTTTTTAAATAAAACCATTCCATATACAGCATGAACATTCTTAATGTATGAACATTCCATACTTTGTATGCAATCAGTGGCTCACAATAGCATCACGTAATTGTATATTCATCACTATGATCATTTCACAGAACATTTACATCACTCTGGAAAAAGAAATAAAAAAAAGAAAAAACTCATACATACTATATGCCCCTTACCCCTCCCTCTCATTGACCACTAGTATTTCCATCTATCCAATATATATATTTTTTAATTTTAACATTTGTTCCCCCTATTTTTTATTTTTAATCCATATGTTTTACTCATCTGTCCATACCATAGATAAAAGGAGCATCAGACACAAGGTTTTCACAATCACACAGTCATGTTGCGAAAGCTATATCATTATACAATCATCTTCAAGAAACATGGCTACAGGAACACAGCTCTACAGTTTTGGTCACTTCCCTCTAGCATAATATACCTTAATCTGAAAAGGGAATATTTATATAATGCACAAGAATAACCTCCAGGATAACCTCTCAACTCTGAAATCTCTAAGCCAGTGCCACTTTATTTTGTCTCATTTCTCTCTTCCCCTTTTTGATCGAGAAGGTTTTCTCAATGCTTTGATACTGAGTCCCAGCTCATTCTAAGATTTCTGTCCCACATTGCCAGGGAGGTTTACACCCCTGGGAGTCATGTCCCTTGTAGAGAGGGGGAAGGCAGTGAGTTTGCTTGCCATGTTGGCTGAGAGAGAGATAGGCCACATCTGAGCAACAAAAGAGGTTCTCTGGGTGTGATTCCTAGGGCTAATTTTAAGTAGACTTAGTCTATCCTTTGCGAGGATAAGTTTCATAGGAACAAACCCCAAGATTGAGGGCTCGGCCTATTCATGTGATTGTCTCCACTGCTTTTGAGAATATCAGGAGTTCTCCAAATGGGGAAGTTGATTTTCCCCCAAGGGGACTTTGCTAACACTTTTTTATTCACTGTTCAAATCACTCTGGGATTTATTGGGGCACCCCTCTGGAAAAATCTACAAAATCTCATGGCCTAATCGAGGTTTCATGTACTTATGGTGTTCAATTAAACTGTCCATATAAGTTATATTAAGAAATGCATTAGTCAAAATATAAATTTTGTACCAAATAAACATTTTTTGCTTTAGTTTCACACATAAAGTTTAAAAATATGAATTACCATCTGTTTTCAATACCTTGTAATATTGACATTTCTTTGTTCTTCCTCATGCAAAAATATTTTTTAAGGTGTACATTTAGTCACTATCATTGTACACTCTAGGCATTCCTAGATTTTACCATCTCAGTCTTTATCATCTATCTTTCCTTCTGCTTTAATTTGTGCCCCCAGCCCTCCTCCCTCTATCATTCTCACATTCAGCTTCATTCGGTGTACTAACATTGTGCTACAATTAGGAAGTATTGTACTATCCATTTCTGAATGTTTACAATCAGTCCTGTTGCACGATCTGTGTCCCTTCAGCTCCAATGACCCAATATCTACCCTATTTCTATCTCCTGAGGCCATATGGACTCTTGCAACTATTCAGTTCTGCTGTTAGAACACAAAAACAGCCATAGACAATGTGTAAATGAATAAATGTGGCTGTGTCCTAATGAAATCTTATTTACGGCTACTAAAGTTTAAATTTTTACCTGTCATGAAATCGTCTTCTTTTACTTTCTTTTCAACTATTTAAAAATGTAAAAAACATTCCTAGCTCATTCTCGTTTAAAAACAAGCAGTGAGATGGATTTGGTTAATGAGCCATAATTTGCCAACCCTTGCTCTAGAACAGTATTTCACAACTTTCTGAGCCGTCTTATGATCGCCTGGGAGTGTGTGAAAACCACAGATTTTGTGCTTAATGGGACCCCACGCATTGCAATAGATGTTTGGCTCTTTCTTACCCAAATATGCGCTCACAGGAACATTACTGTGAAACTGTAAAAAGCCAAGTGAAACGATTTTTTTGGATGATAGAATTCACAGGTGCCAGAATTCTAGGTAATGTTCATTCATTAACTCATCTAAGCCTCATAACACTGTGAGACAGATGCGGTTATTATCCCTGTTTACAGATGGACAGACAAAGGCACCAAGAGGTTAAGTAACTTAATCAAGATCACCAATGAGTAAATGGAGGAACCAGGTCCAAGTTCAGGCAGATTGGCTCTAGAATCTGTGCTTTATGATCATAATAGCCTGATGCCACCTATGCTATATACCACTTCCAGTCCATAAACCAAAAATGCATTTAATTTGGAACTTAATGTATTCAGGTACTGCCCCTAAATTTTTGCTTCTAGGTTTGCTGTAGCTGTGCTCTTAAATACAGAGAAAGCATTGTAACTGTTTCTCAAATCTGATTCCCCTCCCCTCTCTGTCCTATGTTAGACCATGTCCAGTTCAAAAAGAAAATGAAAAACCTTTAGGAAGCAAATGACTTCACAAGCAACGGCTCCCATGTTTCATATTTTTCACATTGACTATTCATAATAAAGATTTTATAAAAAAAGAAGAAAAAATGAGCCAAATAACCCTTCATTCCCTACTACTACTTTTACTCCTCACCCCAGAGGTCACTGTCATTTCCAATTTGATGTGTATCTTCTGAGAACCCTTTTCCCTTATTTATACCCAGGCATACATATATCAGATGCATATGAATTAGATATATGTGCTGAGAAGACCACATATGCCTAATATTAGACAGCAATGGGGTGCTCTCTAATATTAAAGTAAATGAATATATAAATAACAAAGAATGAACTTCATGCCCTTTTTCTGGCTTTAAGAAGGGCACATCATTGTAGAATATATACATTGTAGAACAAGCACATAAGAAGAATATATGTATATATACCCAACTTTTAAAAAACTTCTGCATGTTAGCAAAGATTAAAAGTAAAAATACTTGCAGTATTTTATATAACATTCTCTCCTTTTTCCCAGGTTAAAACAAAACAAAACAAAACCTTTAGGAAGCTTTGCCTCCATGGCTGACATTATTTGTGAAGGCATCACACAGTGCTTAGTTAGGTCTTCCTCTCTGGGGGCAGTGGAGGATCATGAGGCCACTGTGAGAATGTTTCCACCATTGGAGTGACATACCTTCCAGTTCAAGTGCAATCCCAGCCAGCTGTTCTGGTTGAACAGAAACATCCCATCGGAGGCAGAGGAGGTGAGAAACCCACTGGCTCAAAGAGTGGCAGATGGTCAGTCTCTTCCTGGAATGCAAAGTGGATGGAGAACTTCTGCCTTCGGGGCTTTTGTCAGAGGATAACCAAGAGCCTTAAGGAGCTGCTAAAGGCAAGGAGTCACTGATTACAATTCCCACTCCCTTTTTCAGGGGTTAGAGTTGTCTGGATGGTGCCGGGACTCCCAGGGCCAGGAAGCAGAGCAGGGGGGGTTCTCTGGAGGTGTACCGAGAGACAACAGGATGAAAGGGTCAGAAACAGTAGTAGGAAGCCATGGCCACTTTCTTGATGGGGCTCAGTATCAGCCCCCATCAGTCTGGAGAGGGCTGTGTGGCAGCAACAGAGCAGCACTGGGACATGCATTTTGTTCTATCCCTCTCTCTAGAAATGGTGGGAAATGGTAGCTAGTGAGAAAAAAAAAAATTGGAAGCAGAAAGCTGGCAGACAAGCCTATAGAAGTGCCAAGATAAGGAACTCTAGAAAGCTTTGGCAGCCTCTCATAAAATTGCCATAGGGGCCCAGAAAAAAACAACTAGGAGGAAGAGATGGTGGCAGTGATCGTCATTATCGGAGTGACGATGTGAGCCGGGGACTTACTGTGATGGCGACTGTGATGCTGATGATGGTAGCAAGGCTGAGACAGCGGGGCTGGTGACGCTGCTGTCCATGGACAATGGACGTTTACTCAGTGCTGGGCCCTGGTCTAAGGGCTTTACCTGCTTGATGTCAACTTACAGTTGAGAAAATAAGACCCTGAGAAGTTGTTTTGATCAAGAGAATACAATCAGGGAGCAGCCGCACCCTATTTAAACCTAGGTCTGCTAAATTCTAGCTTCACATCCTAAATCAGTGGTCTTCAAATGTTGTGATTGGGCACATCTGTCATTAAAAACTTTGGGAGCATGTTCCCCAACATACGTATATTTATTTATTCCTAAATTATAAATATAGGTATAGATCTACTAAGAATTATTTACATTATAAAACAGACAGAAATCCTATGAGTAAGAACTAGAGGAAGTAAACCATATTTTAAAACTAAATGTTAGTGTTTTATTAAATGTAAAATGTGTTCTATTAAATTTAGTACTTGGTGAATGTACACAAAATATTTTGTTCCTACTAAAAAATGTGTAAATAATGCTAGCTATCCAAGTGGAAATAGTCCCTCAAGGCCTGACTCATGATGCTCATTGTTCATTCTTAAACTCCTTATGCAAATATTTTCATTGAAATTCACTTAGTAAACTTTTATCTTTCCAGATGTCAGTCAGTTATTCTTGCAAACGAATGAAAGATGTATTTTCACATTCTTTTTTTTTTTTTTAACATGGGCAGGCACCGGGAATCGAACCCAGGTCCTCTGGCATCGCAGGCAAGCATTCTTGCCTGCTGAGCCACCATGGCCGGCCCTATTTTCACATTCTTAAGATATGGCTTCAAATTCCACCAAAACTCTTCAAGGAGAAGGGCTTTAAATGGGAAAATTCTGCTTTCAAGTTTTCCTTAAAAATGCAGATGTGAAAAATTTTATGTGATATGCTTGCATTATTTTTAGAAACAGAATCACATAAAGATGGAAATGTGTCACAATATTCTTTTTCACTGTGCTCTGTCCCATAGTAGATTTCTTTTGGAATACATAAGAGTTTCTCACTCATTCAAAATATCACCTTTTTCTCGAAAAGACAGTTTAGATGTGCATGTGCATCTTTTTTCTTTTCTTTTCTTTTTTTTTTGCATGGGCAGGCACCAGGAATCAAACCCAGGTCTCCGGCATGGCAGGCAAGAACTCTGCCTGCTGAGCCACCGTGGCCTGCCCTATATGTGTATTTTTAAACAATGTCTTCTAATATCAGCCACTTAGAAAAAAAAAAAAGATCAGCAATTTTGAAGCACTTGTGTTTTCATAAGATAAAAACGTATAACGCGTCTTCAAATTGTACCATTCTTTTAAGAACCGTGTGGTAAGATAATATAGGTGTGATATAAAGATTTTCTGGTCATAATCCTCTCTTCCTCCCCCCATTTTCTTACAAAATTTTACAATGCTTGAACTATTAAGAACAGGGTTTGGCAAACTTCTTTTAATTGTAAAATAGTAAAATTAGGTTATGTGGACAAAACATTCACTGTGCAACTATTCAGCTATTCCACTGTTGGCTAAAAGCAGTCATAGACTGACTTGGGATAAAGGAATGAGCATGATTGTGTTCCAGTAAAACTTTATTTACAGAAATAGGCAGCCGACCAGATTTGACCCATGGGCCATAGTTTGCAGACCCTTGTATTAGGATATTATAAATCTTAAATCCACTCAACCAAGCCCAGGTAAACTGCAATATGGTATAATATTCTGAAAGGGAAAAAAGACAGTGGATGCCTCCCTCTGCTCCGGGAACGTCCCTCTACCCTGAGGGTGCAACGCCTGCTGTGCATGATGTGTGCTGTGCTGGTTTGAAAGGAAGTATGCCCCCTAGAAAAGCCATGTTTTAATCAAAATCCCATTTCATAAAAGTAGAATAATCCCTGTTCAATACTGTATGTTTGAAACTGTGATTGGATCATCTCCCTGGATGATGTGATTTAGTCAAGAGTGGTTGTTAAACGGGATTAAGTGACATGTCTCCACGCATTTGGGTGGGTCTTGATTGGTTTACTGGAGTCTTATAAAAGAGGAAACATTTTGGAGAATGAGATTCAGAGAGAGCAGAGAATGCTGCAGCACCACAAAGCAGAGAGTCCACCAGCCAGCGACCTTTGGAGATGAAGAGGGAAAACGCCTCCTGGGGAGCTTCATGAAACCGGAAGCCAGGAGAGAAAGCTAGCAGATGACCCCGTGTTCGCCATGTGCCCTTCCAGCTGAGAGAGAAACCCTGAACTTATCGGCCTCCCTGAACCAAGGTATCTTTCCCTGGATGGATGCGTTTGATTGAACATTTCTATAGACTTGTTTTCTCGGCCTTAGAACTGTAAACTAGCAACATATTAAATTCCCCTTTTTAAAAAGCCGTTCCATTCCAGCTGCTAGCAAACTAGAACATGCGCCTAACAGAAGGGCCTAATGATGCCAGTGTCAGTTGCAACTTAAAAGGTAGGAAAACAAGTTTTTTCACTCAAAAATTTTGAGATAAAAGTGAATGTAAATGAATTCCAATATTTTTGTTCTTCATCTCAATTGATCATTTTATACAGCCCACTTTTGACATACTGGCCTAAAACAACTGCACCTTTACCTGCAAAAGCAGGTCATTGGGATAAAAATGGCAGGTGAAGTGGGGGTGAGGGTGTGTGGGATCTTTACTGTCTCAAACACTTGGCAGCTCTCAGATGTGCAGCAACGTATAATGGCTGTCTTCAAGGGGACACAGAGATGGGCTAATGGGAGAACAGACAGAAAAATGGCTTGGGCCGTTTAGACCATCTAATCACCGTCCAAGGCAAACACTGTCATGCTCCTGCCATACTATATTGTCATTTAATTTCCAGGTATACAAGTATGTCTCCATCTCCAAACCGAGCTCCTTGAGGGTATCTTTCTATCTTCAGTGACAGTTTTAGAAACCACATGCTACAAACACTCAAAAAGAAAAATCATGTTTCTTGAGTTAGGAAAGGCAGAGGTCACAGCAAGATGCAGGAGAAGAATCACAAGACTTGGGCCCTGTTCTTTCTTTCTTTCTTTCTTTTAAACATAACCACATACAAATATGAACATTCTTACCATATGATCATTCCATTCTTGGCATATAATCAATAACTCACAATATCATCA